>JAHZNE010001086.1:0-32681 GCA_027744055.1 Callyntrura sp. NNG-2020 | reverse complement strand
AATATTTTTTAAATTTCAACAAAACGATTAAGAATTTTTTTCTCCCGTCATGCTTATTTATAGCAAAGAGATAGCTGTAATGTAATACCAAAAAATTTATTTGTATTTTCAAAAACGTTACAAAGTTATAGTAAAAAACGTGGGTGGTTCTATCCTTATGTTACGCAGTTTATAACTATAAACTTCATTACATATTTCGGAAGCAGTACTATTTAGCAGTAACATTCGTGTATCAAAAAACATCGCAATTTTGTGTCTTGTAACTTTATAAGCTAAGTTAATTTTAGTTGCCCATTTATAAAAGATGTGACAAAAAATGACAGTCTTTTCTGGAGGGCATTGTAGATTTAATATTTGTTGTGCACTCCCTGCCGTACGTAAGATAACTATTTGTTTCATTCATTTTACCAATATTTCAACAGCTCGAATGAGCTGGAAGATCGATGTCGGGAAGATCAACCTGGAAACAAAAATGTCGTATTTGAAGTTGTTCAAACATTAGTCCCAGAGTAGTGTATTTTGACCAGGTATATACATTCACCAAGTTTCATAGGCGTACGAAATCTTCCAGTGCTAAATGTAAGTATACATTGACAAGGAACACGCAACATTAAGTTAACATGACCCCCTAGGCTAAACTTAATGTTCGGATTGACCGGAATCTTACTTAATAATAGTATACGTCGACTTTATAAATCATATAACAATAAGGGCTCTAATTCGGCACACAAGTATCTCATAATACAATAGACTTACGTAAGTCTGCAAAGTAGGTACGTTGAGCAATAAATTGCTGGTCGTATATTATAATATCCAAAAGCATCATTCCATGTGTGACAACCAGTGAAAGATTGTACACAACTAGTCAAATGAGTGGTGTATCCGTATCTAAGTGCAGTAAAACGAGCACTTACTTCTTTTTCCTGAAATAAAGTTTGTCATGAGCGGCATGAAGCTTACCAAAGAAATAAAGACTATGATGAGCTGTGGCTTTTCCGCTGAACTTTGTCACCATCTGGTAATTTTTTATTACTTTGTCGTTTCTCTAATTCCTTAATTTTGTTGGCGTTACACACACACGACGGCCTCTTATAATTTGGACTACTAATAACAAAACAAGATATTATCATGTGCTATATATTTCTCTCCTCGCAACTTCCACTGTGTCAGTTGTGGGGATTGTGAGAAAGAACGAGAGAAGAGAACATCTCTCGGCTTTTTAAAATGTTACCTACCTCCACGCTAACATGAAGCTGAGCTCCGTCTTTTGTGCAGCATGTCGTTGGTACTAGGCTGTTTCAAAAAACGTACTAGATGCCTTTTGATGAAGCAAAACTTCCAAGCTTATCTGCAACGTTAAATGTAATGGTGTAGTAATTATGTTCCCTACCAATGTAATTTCCGTTTGTACAAATGTACACGTATGAAAATGCAAGGAAAACTTGAGGTTCTCCTCGAGCTACAATACTGTTTTACTATTTCAAGTTTATACGAAGGTGTATAATTGATTATACACGGCTATATTCCCATTACCCTGAAACTGTGTTAGGAACTGGAAAATTAAATTTTGACATAGTTGGGGGATCATTCGTCCAGGGAAAGAGAGATACGCAGGAAAAGCGTCGAGAATAATGGTATGTAAATTTACATTGAAAACGAAAACCGTTCACAAATATGAGGCATTAAGGCATCCTTCTGCACAGGAATGCGTAGCTGTTTCATGCCATTTCTGAAGGCTATATTTAACCAAGGTTCACGTGAGCATGTGGGGACAAATTGAAACGGATGTGATGGTTTTGTGTCATTTAGCATCTACTGACACATCTCATCATTTCTAGTATGTTCAAAGAGGAATGGTAAACGATCATACCGCCACCGTTGTGTGTATACCATATAACCAGTCGTAAGTTACAACTCGTAACTACCAAATAATATAATAGTAAAGTGTAATTTATTTAATTTTAATAGAAACTGGAAAGTGTGCCACTCCCCAGGCTCATGGGAAACAGTTTAGCCTCATTTTAACACGCAACATAATAAATATTTCTGCTGATTCAAGCAACACTGAACCGGGGTAATGTGATGTTGATGTTCACAATCAGCATCGTACAATCTGAAATTGAAAATTGAATTATTCCAACAATATGTTTACTCTGCAGAAGGTCAAATGATCCACTTTCAAGGCTTCTGGTAGGTAAGCATTACATTTAATACATATGCTAGGTAGATTTACGTTAAAACAAACTATACTGCGTTGGTGGTTTGTGACATCATACTAGCAATACATGCAGTAAAAATATCCACATTGGTATACTAGTAAGATAATACATCAATAGCGAAATACCTGAGAAACGATTCCCTATTTGCAACCTGTTGCTGTGTTTGCCGAACATATAACATCTCCGCTATTATTTGCTAGCCTTGGCAAAAATATTTGTTTTTTATTTAATTTTGTTCCTTCCTTTCCAGAGAAAACCGTCCGACTACCTAAGCAAAACTGAAACTAAAACCTTTTTCTTGTACGAAATGAAAGTTGCCGTAACTATCTGATGAAAAAGCGGTGTTTTATTCATTTTTCTCTCTCTCTTGCAGCATACTGCCTACACCCATATCTACTGAACTGCACAGTATTGTTCATTCCCCATTCGATTTTAAAACTGCTTAGCCTGCGGCTCCAGCTTTATTTTTCTTTGGTAAGACAACGAAGAGCTGCGGGCTATTTAAGTTAAGGGAAGTGGAAATGGATATGAAAAAACAAGGCAAATGGTACAGCACAAAGATAACGAAAGGTTTTTTGAATGGTATAAGGGGTAAACCTTAATATTATTGGTCTAACGAAACATGTAGTATGCCATGACTGGGGTGGCATTTTATGAGGAGATTGCTAAACGGTAATACCCATAACTCTATTCTCTTAAGACGACCAGCCTCGAAATATAAAATAGATGTACTATCAAAGAGAGGTAAAAGTGAGGAGAAACTTTTCCAGAACTCATTTTCTTTGTCTGCTCAGCTTTAATAGAAAGACAAACAAAATAAAGCAGAGTTTAACTGTGTTATAAACAATTCTACAACCAGGACGTGGTACTAGATCCTCCAGCCCAAGGCACAGATTTGTCATGAATACTTGATGAGAAATTCATCCTGGTGACCTCTCAAACAGCAGGAAAATAAGAAATTCTTTTTTTTTGGATGACGTAGAGGAAAACATAAAGTGAAAGTTTGGCGCCGAAACATATATTCTTTTGAACCTGTTTATTTTGTAATTAGGGAAAATACTCTTCGGCACTGGCGCTTGATAAATTTCCAATGAGTACCAAAATACGCCTCATTTATCTTGCCTACATTTTGTCATTATATGCTATTTCTCTCCAAACGTAACGAAAACACAAAAAAATCCATTTTATCTGCACATGACTGAGTTTTTGATGAATACCGCAAAAAAATTATCTATAAATAACCTGAATATGTGGGTGTACGGCAAGTGTCTACATAAAGTTGTGCGTTTGTTTGGTCACGTAAAAATCCATGTGTAGCACCATTATTCCTTGGCATTTGTTTCTTTGTCAATTACGAGACTTCATTCTGTACAGATTACAGTCACAAATATGGTAACTTTCATGGATTCTTTTGCAAATTATTCGGCTGTGGTTGGAAAAACAGACAAAATAACAATTGGTAATGTACGTCGAATTAATTGGTAGGGTAGTTGAATTGTGCTTTTTAACCTTACAAATAAAAAAAAATAGCAAACGAATAATTTGACTATGAAAATGGCTCCATCAAAAAGTTAACTGATATGATCGTAGTCGCTACTAGTCACTTGTTTATGATTTGGGTTTCCTCATAGCAGCAATGTACTCACTGTTTAATCACATCAGTGAAAACAAACTTTTTGTTTCGGTTGCCTGTTTGCCCTTATCACGACTGCCAAACGTTTCTTGTCGTGTCGTGTAATTTTTGCGTCAATGTTCCATTTTTACCATCGTTGCAGGCTTTTTCTTGTCACAACTACAACATATTTTTCGGTTGCCCCTGCTAGTAGTCAATGTATCTACTACATTAGAAGTCGCAGAAAGAGTCGGTTTTTTTACAAGCTGTTGTCCTCCAGTCTAGTATACCTCTGTGAGCATATCGCTTGTTTGAAAGGAAACTACGACCGCCGACCGTTCGCGATTTTACTGAACAACGAAAGGAAACATTTCATACTGACTGTTCACTTGAAACCAAAGAACTTGGCTCTTACAAAATTTCCTGAAATTGTCCAATCTTTTAATGTTCTCCAAATCTTCATGCCAAACTAACGTTGTGTTTCTCTGTATATGGAAACACCTTTGTAAACCCAACATATACCAACCACAAAATTGGAAAAAAAACCTTCGTCAGATATGCTGTTACGTACGGTCATCCGTCAAACCACAAGGAAAATTGAGTGCTATTGCTTCATAGAAATATTTTTCTGCCATTAAATAATTCTAATTTTATCTGGAAAAGAAAGTGTGTGTAAATTATATCATATATTGCATTACCTTGTAGAAAGCAGAAAAACAAAGCACCTCCATCCAAGTCAGATACCATCTGTCTCATAGTCAGTATATCCTGTCAGATTTTATTAAGGGAAATTAATTCACATGCGTATTTTGCAAGCTAGAGTCACGCAAAATTTGGGGCGCTGTCGCTGGCCTATGTACTGTGAGGAAACTCATTTTATATCGTTTATGTGCAATTCAAACTTCATATACATATGTGCTTGTCTTTAGTAAAGATGCTTTCGGTGATATGGTTAATCATCTAAGGATAAAATTTAACTAATAATCTAACATGAAGCATGTTGATCTATGGAGGCGAAATTTCTCTCCCACAGTTTAAATACGAGCTGAGAAAAGACTACTTTACTATACTCTACTTTTAGTAGTATATGGACATTTGGCCAGTTTACGAGAATGTAATCGTTTTTGAACGACGTAAATATGAGTGGTGAAAGTAGAAAATATTTTATGAATGGTGAAGTGAATGACTTTGTTAAGTAAATGATATTACGCTAACGTACGCCTTCTGTAATTAAAATGTCAATAAGCTTTGCGTAAAAAGAAATGTGGTTTTTTAATAAGCATCCACCTCCATTTGAATTGCAAGAAACGTAAACAGTTACTCAAGGTTGCGGGAGTAAAGGGCTAAAACCTTTGACGGATTACCTCTGACAAACACGTACGGGTAGGTAAATATTGTCATTTTGAGTGAAAGTTATTTTTCCGTAAATTATATTTGTGTATGTATTTACTTTTTAATACATGCTTTCTTTCGTAGAGTAAAATATTCATTTGGTCCCAGGAAAAACAGCAACAAATTTCTCAACTCCTTCCTTGCACCTTGTATGTTGCATGCAGGGAGGCACAAACTTTCAAGCCTTTTCCAAGATTTCCAGCAGCCAAAGATAAACATTTCCCAAAGCTAATGGACTATTTTCCCGCGCAAAATTTGTTTTCTTATTTTTTAAGATATAGCGTTGTGATTATGATCCTAACCAACAAAGACAAATAAGTACGAAATTTTAGTATGACGTCACGAAATAGTGGATAAGACGATATAATCACAACCATGAATAACTGCAATCAATATATATATATTTAATGTGTGAAAAATATTTGTTTCGTATTTCAATGGAGAAATTAAAAACTCGCATATCCATCTCCCAAAATTTTTAAGTGTTTGACTTGCGGTAAAGAAGGTTGGGAAGATCGCATTAAGAAACGCCATGAATCCGAAAGTTATTCATTTTGATCTGCTGAGAGTGTACGTTTTTTGTTCTTCCCTGTTAACAAAAGTTTAATTATTTACACAATTCTAGCCCTCTCAGTAATCCAATAATACAGTGAAACCCATCGTTCAACTTTCTTGCAACAAAAGTTAATTTTAGGAAATAAATTAATAATGTATTTTGAAAGCTTAGATATTCATTTTAAGGCAAACCCTTTTACAAGAAAACTGCTAGTTACCGGCCATATATGCTATTGTTGTTTCAAAACCAGTGCATTCGTATAATAAAAAGGTAGAATCCCGTTTGTGTAACGGTACCAGGTAAAATTGAAAAGTTTACCCACCAATCTAGGTTCTGGTGCTATTCCGCTTCGGCTATGAACTTTGACAAATTACATATAAACATGTTAATATAAGTAAACATGACTGCTTCTATATAAACTTTCATATTGCACGTTACGTATCATTCACGAAATAAATTTTATCAACGAATTATTATATTATATTGTATAGGCAGTACGGACAAACAAAAATATTTCCATCTAACGATGTTACAACTTCCCCACAACAATCAAGAATACTTCCCAGTCACCTATTTAATTTCCGCTTCTCCACATTCTATTTCATCCAATTCCCAAATTAATTATCTAATTAGTATTTAGTCACATATATAATTTTTACTTTTTATCCCTTCATTTGTTTCATTTCCCACGTTGCTACATAATTTCTCCTTCCCACTTCATATCCTTATTTTTACCTTTCTTCTCCCAATTTTATTCCGGATTATTTCCCAAATTTATTAAGCTTTCCCTTCGTATTCCCAATTTCCCTCCCTTTACTAAATTCCCACATGCATAAGCAGTTTGCTGCTTTTTTTTTATCAAACTTCTATCATACGCAAACTTACCCAATTTCCGCTTCATTTACAAAACTCAATTTGTATTTTCGTATCCATACTTGTTTTCCTTCGCTCTCACTTTTCCCTCTTTTCCCTTCCCTTCATCACCTTCCCATTTTTCCTCTTCCCTTTCCATCTTTTCCTCTTCCCTTGTCATTTACCCTCCTTCCCATTTTCCCAGCAGCCTCGCTGCCAAGGCTAACAAGAAAATATCTCCCTGGTTGTAAGGAAGAAATTGCTACAGCGTTCATCTTTCTACTTTATTGTAATGCAATGTGTTGTAGTACGATGGTTAAGTTTCTTCGAAGTATAAGTGGATCACTTCAGGGACATTCAGTCCTCACCAACCATAACCATAATTACTTCTTTAGAAAGTTATTCATCTTGATTCCCAGTGAAAGTGGTTTTTACAACAAAAAAACAGTAAAAACCTTGAAAATATGAAAAAATGTTTTTGTGTTACATGTTAACTTTTAACTTGTGCGGCAGTTATTGTTGATGAGTGTCAGTAATTAATTTTTTTGGAGAAATAATTGTATTATTTTATCATTATCTTTATTAGCATTTCATATAGGTATGTGTGTTTTAAAACAGAATTTTTGGAACATCCATAAAGATAATTAGGCTATAGCCTAGATTACTTTATAGTAACGGTAGTATAGAACCAAATAAATGTTTACTTAATCAAGTCGAGTTAAAAATAGTTTTGTTATTATTAAAGCACTACACCAAAGTATCGAGCACGTACATAGGATTTTCATCAACACTGGAATGTAAAGAACTGATTCCGGTATCGGAGTTTGAGTCGTTATCCTGTGGATCAGAAGAAATGTTGCTGTTACTAGTTGTGGTGCATTGTTTCTGGCTCAACTGAACACAAACTGAGGATGAACTGTTACTGCAGCTGCTACTGCAACTTTCATGCGATTGTTGATGGGGCTGGTTGTTTTGTTGGGGTACCTGCTTCTGATGACTTTTGTATTGAGCAGGTGAAGTTGACAAATTCTGAGGCTGATGCATTTCGTACGGATGCATGGCGGGTAGTACAGTTGGCTCTCCCCTTGAAGCATTTTTGTTGGAGCCCTTTTGCTCAGATTGTATAAAGTGACCGTCATCATTCACTGGATAGTCTAATCGTTCCTGGTGAACCTCTCCAGTCATATCTACTGGAACAGTCGATGGTGCCACATGGTGTAAATGGCCGGGATATGAACTCAACTCCATGGGCTGATTAACAAGTGGGTGGTACGCCTGGTCTGCTTGGTCGCTGTTCGGGTGATGTTGGTATAGTAAATGGTGACTACTTTCAGCAGTCTGCATCGTAGCCATCTCCAACAATTTCCGTTGTAATAGTTCACTCTGTTCGTCTATCAATTGAATCTCATGCGTTAGAAAAGCAATATGGTCGTGCTTATCATCCAACAGTTGTTCCAAAGCCGTTAAGTTTCTTTCGTTAACTTCAATTTCTTTACTCTGCTCATTTGTAACTTGCTTCAGGTGCTCGAGTTCTTGGGTTATGTCCTGCAGAGCAAGTTCCTCCCATTCTGCTTTACGTTGTTTATCCGACAATTTTCTGATTTTCAATCCCAGTTTGACCAATCGCTCCTCCTCCTGTGTAAGTTTCACGTTCAGCTGAAATATACTTTCCATCAGTTCTGTCTTTTCCTTTATCATCTCACTAGACTCGCCACTCAACTCCACCGCATCTTCCACCTCATCCTCCTCCACATCATCAGTTTTGGGTGCTGATAAGCTTGTACCCGATTTCTTGGCGGACTCCGGATCTCCCTCAGTAGACTGTTGCTGTTGTACATTGGGCTGCTGTGGTTGTGATGGCTGTTGGGAATGTAAATCTATTTGCTCCCTTCGAGTTTGACGGTGATGGTGATGATGGTGGTGATGATGATGATAATTTCCATGGGCGTCCCGTTTACACGGACTTTTTTCTCTCCGCTTCACTCTTCTTGTGCCCTTTGTCGCGTCGTCTTTTAGATATGTCTCTACCACATAGTTTTCCCCGTGTTGGGAAGATCGCATCTTATGCATCTTCTCTTCATATCGCTCGATTTGCACCTCTTGTTGCCGAAGCTTTTTCAGCTGCGCTTGAATAGCTTCTCCTTGTGTGATGACCAGTTTTATTAGCTGTTCCATTGCGTCACGACGTCCCTCTTTGTTACATTCCTCCTCCTAGGCAAACAAAATGATAAAATTATTATTACTTTCCTTTTAAATTTTGTTAAAATTAATGTTTTAGACAAAAATGTGCCTCCAAAACGACACTTTCTTCATGAAACCAACTTACATGACAAGATATCCTTTGTTGATGATAGCTAGAACTCCTCTTTCTGTGCACCTTTCTTGACGGCTTTTTATCAATGTAACCATCCGCCGATGGCGAACTTCGTAGTACAAATGACACATCTCCAATTTGGTCCCCCCATGCTTTCCACACTTTTAAAATTTTTACGCTTGGATCCAGTACACGCTCCATCTGCAAGATAAACAAAGTTTTGGAATGATAAAAAATTGAGAAAATAAACTCCCATTTAAAATTATTTTCATAAACCATGAATAACATCTCCATCAAACCCTTCATTTCTCTACTAATTGCAAACAAATTTCGTCAGTATTTTCAAAGTACCAGCCCCACATCACTCATTACATTACATTACCATCATTCTCGCACTAAAATTAGCATTGAAGCCATATATGCATGCATGTTCTCTTTTTACCTCTTTCTAGACAAATGAAGACATTCCATTTCATAACTAACTGGGTTATGCATACATTAATAAACTCTACATCATCGCCACACAGTCGCACAACGACGAGTTGATGAGCATAAGCTTTTGAATATTTTTTTCCTAGGACATGCATTAAAACCACCCCCGTCACATAATTATCACACGAGTCGAAATGAAAACGTCTTTTCTTGACTTTGCTTTTACCAAACATTAAACATGTTTCTCTCTGAAGGAAAATGTAAAATTCTGTTTATTCGCTGACACGTACACCATATATACTAGTCTACTGGTCTATTCCTGCATGCTAGAAAACAGTAATTATCGACATCCAACAGCAACATAAATAATCTCAGCTTTTCAAATCTTTTCCGTGAGTCCTTTACTTTAAAAAAAATAGTGCACACTGATAGTGTACAATCCGTCGTTAAACAGGCATGGCCGTATGTATGTATGTAACCGTTTATTACAGTTATGCTGTTCTTGCTTGAGAATGTGTAGCAGTAGTTCATGTAATGCCTTTAAATATTTTCTGCACATATTTACATACCAGTAACAAGATTCGCAAATCATAAACATCGACACAGTCTGTCTTTGTGAATAAAAAGAGACCGCGCGTCGTCAATGAGCACCACAGAAAAACATTTATTTTGTTTTCTAATAGCTTTGATTGCAGTAGTTATTTAACAACCTCAATATCACCATCGTTACAGCTTGAAGCAAGAAATTGCTTGATTATTGCACATAATATATTATTGAACGTTATCCTTTTAAAACACGTCTGACAAGAGAACGTGTTAATTTCTGTTTATGTGGTGCCTCTAGTTGGAAAATAATTTTTAAGAGTGCGCACTGTCGCGAGTGCTATATTTCGTTGAAAAGCCCACTTTTTAAGTACTTTGTTGAGAGTAGAGCGTCCTATTAATAATAATGTAGTAATTCCAACGTCTGAAATACTGTATAAAATATTTTGCTAAAAAAAATGGGAACGCGTGTGTGCATGCGTGCTGTGGTGTACACACAAACTACCTAATTTCCAAAAATGTACGCGATGTACTCCTCAATGCCACATTTTAAAGCAGATCGATAATGGGCTGCTGATGGCCTATAATTTCAGAATAAAAAAGAGTGACCGACTGTTTGAAAGGAATTTCTCGAATTAAAACCTTTGAATTCAACGATGGCAATTTAATGTGCATCTCTCTATAATTATTAACAATGGTAGGGTGGTAAATAGTGAGCCCGCATCCTTAAGGAATATATATACGCTGTTATCCCTAAGGGTTGGGAACCCCGAGTCAAAAAATTGTGCATTTGCATTCATATTTTAATGAAAATTTAACAACAACAAAGCGCCTGAAAAGGAAGCGTTCAATGTTTGTCTAGTATTGGTAGAAGTAATTACCAGAGATTTGTAGAGAGAGAGAGAAGGCTGAAAACGTACAAGGTAGAAGGCATAGAGCGATTACACGATAAAAGGCAACGCTGAGGCATTTACGAAGAAAAAACCTTTTCACCTGTTATTCACCCGTCGTCATCGTTACAGTGCATGCTTGAAAATGTAAAGAGGCTTTTAATTTTAGAGACTTTTTCATTACCACCACTAACCACTACCATTATCATAATCATCACTGTAGCAAGTGCTGCTAAATCTGTAATTGCTACGAAAACTTCTGCTATTATTACCTCCTCAAGTCTGCTGTCTGTGAGAAGATGTTAATGATAGAGACGTGAGCTTTTTGACGAAAAGAAGGTACGTACACGAAGAAAAAGACATACTTAAAAAAGTAAATTGCCAACATAGATGACTCTTGATTTTAATATTACTCTACGTCGTTTTCCCTATACTGCAGCAAAAAATCTGGAGATGCTTAGCATAAAATTATACCTTTTTCCTTCCTCGTGATATGATTGTTATTGTTGTTAAGAAGACTACCCACGGCGTTCTATTTTGTTATGGTGACGCGGAGTGGGAGATGCCTGTAGCTGAAATCCTTCTTCTCAGCATTTCCATCTATTCTTTGTTTTCTTCATTATTAAGGTAAACCGTAATATTGACAAACGTCAAAACTGACAACCGTCCATTAACCACTAGAAACAGCTGAGGTTAAGTCAGATTTGAATTGAGATGCATTTGTTAGACGCGTTTTCTACATGTTCGAATTTTTTAAGCATGTGCATTCTTGAAGAAGTTTTGCCCAAATTTTTCACATTATTTCCGCACTTGCTTATATTTCAAATTCACAATATGTTATATTTGCATATGTCTCCGTACAAAGTACGGACGTTGCTCAATTAAAGCGAAAAAGGAAAATGAATTCATGTGCAGGCAAAAATTCCAATCTAAAGTTTTGCTGTTACAATAAGCAATTACAAAGATGACGCAATATCTTTTCTCACAATACATAATCTTTTTTCGCTTTAAAAATCCATAAACGTATCTATTACCTTGGCAATGCTGGTAATGACACAATATTTCGTAGGTAATCAACGATATTATTTTCACCAGCAAAGACATGACATTCTCGTCTTCGCCCAACTTTTTTCTTTGAAAAAAAAGTGAATATTGTAGAATAATTAGCCTAATTTAGGCGTACTTCTAATGGCTCTACTGGTAGAAACCCCATGCGTCTCAACACTAAAAAAACGACATCATATAATACTGTACCACCTTCCTTGCCGCCGCTATAGTAATTACTTTTAACTACCGTCATCATTATCAACAAACACACACACACACACACACACAGAGGGATCATTAGCATACATGCTTTCTTTTTCTCTCTGAAATAAAGAACAACCTTGAGTGTGCATTGAAAAAATGTATTCATCTTTAAGTGTTTTTTGTATGGGTTATTTATTTACATTTAGACATGCTCAATTACATTAGCAAACTAATTAGAAAGCAAAAACACGCTGCATGTTGAGATGATGGGCTTAGACAGAGGGAGATTCAATACAAATTGTGGTAATTATGAAGAAAAAAAGGAAAATGAAGGATGAAAGAGTCAAAGGACAAAAAGTACGAAAGATCCACTCTTGAGAACAGATAAAAGACGAAGAAGGAGAAACAAGGACGGGTAGGTTCATCATTATACACTTTGAGTGAGTGTGTATTAGTCACCAACAGAGAGTTTGTAAAGAAAGGTTGGCTGGTGGATGACGTACAATTTGAAGCAACAAGAAAGAATCATTAATTTAACATCCACAGTCTGGGAGTCCATGTGGCTCGGGTTCTTTCTCTTTCATCCCCATAATTTAGTTATATACTTGCCACTGTCCCATCTTCGGCCCACGACAACTGCGGGTCTTGTGGGAGGAACCGCAGTGTATTGTAGATGTCCAGAGAGTCAGAAAATTCTTCGGCTCAAATTTCAGCAATATAATACGCTGTTACTTTGAGCAGCTAACGCAGTTCTGTTAATAACCCTTATCATGTATAAATAGAATATCGTTGCCTTCCACAATTTTGTATTATTAGCGAATATATTTTTTGCCAAGAAAAGTTTTTCTTCCAAATCTCAAGGGTTTTTCCATTTTTATTTGAACATCTGAACAACACTACATTTTGTTTTCTACTGCTTTAACGTGACAGCCAGTGAGCGTCCAAAACCACTCTTCAAATTAAATTAACTACCATACAGACATAGTGGGACGGAACGGTGACAAGTCATTAATAGTGATAAATCACAATATTGTAAACGAAATTGCATAAAATGCATTCGACAAGTATTTGCCAACTTATCATCTTGACAGTTACATGATCGTTAGTTTCATTGTTAAATAACAAACTTGGTTAAGACACATCATGAATATTATATATTTTTAATGAATATCATGATTATATGTAACCTAAATATCCAAGCGAGAGCCTATAAGCTTCCTATATGGTAATTATTAACGCGAGATAGACTATACGGCGATGCGACGATCTTTCCCATGTACTATTTTATATAAACGTATTGCTTATGATAAGGTGCATTTCAGATTTTGAAGATGTGTAATGCAAATAAGGAGGATGCAGTTTAATTTTTACCTCCTTGCATCTTGCACAATATACGTGCATATGATAAGGTGCATTTCAGATTTTGAAGATGTGTAATGCAAATAAGGAGGATGCAGTTTAATTTTTACCTCCTTGCATCTTGCACAATATACGTAATGACCGATTTTTATATATAAATATAACAATACATTTACGAGATCAAAACATGTAGCACAATAATATATTCTGGATGTAAACTGCAGCAGTTGTTGTATGATAACTTCCCAAGGGCCCCCGAAGGAATTTACATTTCAAACCAAAAAAATGTTCAAGATTTAGGAATCCAGCTTTTTTCATACGCCATAGTAATAGTAGTAGACGATACATTTGAGTTGCTTTCGATTTTAATTCTTCCGTAGTTTTGTGTTTTTTAGCCTTTCCTATTTGCATATGGACTGAATTGTCGTCCGTTACCTGGTCCTTGCAAATCTCAGCCTCTTCATACTATCATCATGTTGGCTATTACCTCCACCCAACCTCCAAATACTACCATTGTTGCATAGAAATTACGATAAAATAATTAATGTCTCCTGAGCAACACTAGGTGGTGGGCATGTAATAATGTGGTACTACTCGTTTGTTTTGTACAAAGTATCTGTGAGACAAAATAACTGATGAAAGCAAGCCAGGCCGACCCAATGTAGTCAACATGAATCGATATGTTCAACGTTAAAATAATGTAAGCAATAACAGCGTTCCCTTGGAAAAGACCTAGTATTACTGCTCCGCAGGGATGATAATAGTGGGAGTGGGAGTGTTTCGTTGCTGTGAAGGTATACATTTGGCTTAAGTATAACTATTTAAGGGATCCTGTGTTCTTTTTAATGATGCTAATTGAATGGCAGCGTTAGCCGTAGAGGCAGCAGAAAACCTTCTTGATGTAATCCTTAACATCATCATCATTATCAGAAATGACGACGTTCAATGATGGGATGGTGGTCTGGTCGTCGTATAAATCTCTGCGTCTTTGTGGTAGCAACCATGTACTGCGTAGGTTTCAAATCCTAGAAGGAATCAGCTCACGTGTTTCGACAGGACGTATTCAATGTCAGTTCTACAAGCTCATTTAACAAGAATAACGTACGCTCTTTCTCTGGTTAATAAAATGACGATGGACCAAAAGACGGCTAAGATTCGGTATTTATATGCGTGTGTATAGTACAATATATGTAATGTATGCATCTACTAGGAATCTTAGTCATCATGAAAATGAGACGGTGCATCATCATCATCAGGTTCACTCACTTGCATATAATAAGCATTACACGCAGGATTATTACGTAGTCAACCAAATAATCACAATGATCGTCTCTATCTGCCGACTAGCTGGTACAGCTTCATCCACATCATTACGTGGCTCTGCCTTTTGGTTTTGAGAAGTTAGGCTAAATAAAATAGTCCCATAGTTGCACGAAAAATGCATAATGCCAGCCAATTTTAGTTTTTGTACATTGAACGACTTCACGTGCATTCATGCTTCTACTATTTTCTGCCTTTTTCATATCATCAACTGCACCTCCACTGCACTGTTCCAAAAGTTTTGGGCAATCACGAGAGCTGATATGCATTCTTGGATGACACACTGCTTGAAAGTATATGGATCTTCGATAATTATTGCATGTAACTACTGGATAAAAATATACATAATGTACACACATCAAGTTCAATAGGTTTTCTGAGACTGTGAAGGGAGGAGGATGGTTAAAATATATTGATTGCAGTCGGTGAAAAAAGTAAGACTCCCAAACGAAGCCAACTGCAACTCTGCCACCGTATCGAATGCACGTGGTGTTCAACTCGCCTGAATCACAACAATCGTACTAGCAGTAATGCCAGCCGTATACATGCGCATACAATTTGATGATAAACAAAAGGTGCCTAAAATAAGGAAATAATTTGAAAGCTCAACGCGGGTAAGAAATGATATACACGTATACCTCCTCAAATGTGCTAATATATTAGCTCTAGCACAGTATCTTTCTTTCATTCTTTTCCAAATAGCGAGCCCTATATTAGGAATTCGAGCCCTGGCGTAATATTGCCGAACATAGATCATTCCAACGTCAGCTATATACATAGTGCATTATATACATAAGTAATACAACTGGAAAAGTGAACCATTCAATGCTCAGTATGATTATTTGTCAACTTTTCCGTATGTGATGTCTTTTAAATTTAGTTTAACTCCCACAGAATATTTTTGACTTCCACGCCGCACTTATTGCCAATAATCCATAGCTGAAACAGGTCATGTAGACCCCAATCTAACCTTAGAGTAAATTTTTATAGGCAGCACCTGTTAGCGTATTGCTCTCACACTTTAAATATATATTCAGTATAGCTTTATCCTTCTGCCAAGATCATTTACTAAAGTGAAAGTATAAGGTCGGTCGCCGGTCGGTCCATCAATGCTCTCTTTATATATGGATAAAAATAATTATATTCAATGTTGTATAACTAACCATCAATAGAGTAGAACGTAATGCAGTGATGGTTGTAGGACGATATTTGTATTTTAATTTTGTGGCATGAAAAGAGGCTCATCCTGAATTTTATCCTTGGAGCAATTTTAATACAACCAGTGTCACTATTACTTTTTTTCTGCTACTCCCATCATCACAAATGACATGATCTGTCTGTCGGCAAGAAACAAAATGTTTTAGTTACTATTGTTGTTTGTTGGAGCAGATTACATTATGGAGTAGGTGGTTGATGATGACGTTGAGGTGTTGGTGTTCCCCTCTACTTTTTTTGCTGACGACTACTATTATTCATTGCTCTACGTGGGTTCGGCTTCGGCAGGACAGGATAACTGCAGGGTAATAATAAGCACTGTGCTGGTGTTATTATCTATCGAAACGGTTACAGGTAGTTAATGCCACTGCAGTGTTGTCTGTACACTCAGGAACAAGAGAACAGATTTACCCCGAATTCAGTACACCTTTCAAATTCTAAGAAGCAATGTTAAATAAACTGAAACTTGACACATTGGAAACTCTTATGTGGCTGGAGCGTTTTTACAAGTTTGACAACGATTGGTTAAGCCATGTGACCCCCAAGGTTTATCAAACGCCAAATATTGAGTACCTATCAGGTCTGACGCTTTAACCCCGATTGAAACGGGTTTCTTATTTAAATAAAGTTTACATAAATTAACACGATGTCATCTTAAACTCCCCTTGGTGACAAAACTCAATGTTTGACTTATATAATCAAACTGAATAGTGTTTAAAGTGCTTCTTATTCTACCATGGAATGGGGAAACCTTTCGGTAGTTACATCAGTGTTTATACCCATCTATTTATAACTGAACGTGGATACACACTTTTTTATTGCGTTGCAATGATGCAATTTATGCAATTGTAAACGTACTAGAAGCCCGTCTGGAATACGTCAGAGAAGCTAGGACAATTAATTTACTAATTAAGAAGAGCAGTTGGTTACTCTAAACCCCTTGTAGTCTTCTGTCCATTAAACATTCACATTCATGAGCGGTGGTCATCTCTCTTGTGTATTTCAGCTTTTATTAATGAGTAGGGAATGCTTTGATTTTCAACGGATTTACGAGCCGGAATATTGCAGCGATGAAATGAAATATCAAGATATTTCTTTTAGTTTAAAATTTGGGTTGGGTTGGGTTATGATCTACGTGAGCAAACCAGCAACTACATTTCAAACTTCCAAGCACATTAATGTTACAAATTTTCTCCGAGCGTGTTCTCTACTGCGGCGGTGCTAAACGCATGACAATGGCTCGCTATTTTCTGATAGTAAGCTCGTACAGTGATAGTTTCTCGGGATGCCGTACTTAGCGTCTGTAGCTAGGTACAATTAATTTCTTGGCAACTAGTTATCTCAAATGGTATTGGTTGTTGCATGCATGCATTCAAAACAGCAATCTTTATTATTCTTTTGCTGCCGTTTCCCCACTATCATGCGTGGCAAATAATGATGATAGTTTTATTAAGTAGCAGTGATAAAATTGTCGGTAACTGTTTTAACTCATTACGCCTACAACATCGACATTCATATAAATGTACATATACATATTTCTCCACATATTACATATCATTACATATATCGTAGGGTATTTCTGCAACTACCAATTAATTTAAAACTACAAATAATATTGTACTGCATAGTTTCCTCGTACTCGACTTACCTAAAAATTACTACTCTATGTTATCGATTAGTGAAAACTGATTTTATAACAGGGTAAAACGCTCAAATGTAAAAAAAAACGCAACGGCAACAGGAAAAGGGAACAAAACTAACAGGCTGACGGGCCAGTCCTACTAAATCCAATAAAGTAAACGTCATCGTCTTAACTTATGTGCGTGGTCTATGCACGTTTTCTTTGTAAATTCAAGGTCCAAGCACCAGGTAAGGTAACATAGCAACAGAGTAGCAGCTTTGTTAATTTACAACTCTTTCCCTGGTTAGCCAAAGAATATTCGATAACAAAAACCACTGGGTAAAGGCGAAGCTACCATCATCAGTCTACGTATGGTTGAGGTAGCTAGAAAAACAAAGTCCCATACATCATCCCATTAAAATAAGTACGTGCAGCCAGGTTTAGTTTTTGACTGTAGGTGGAATACAACTACAACTGCCTAACTACACAGAGGCTAGGCACTCAATTTTGGAGAGAGGAAAAAATAACTAGGCCGTTTATACATCCCTTTAAATGGAGTGCCTCAAGGTATCATTTTCAAATAGAAGTTATAAAAAGTTCTTTATAAAAAACACAACAGACAACGCAACGCAAGTAGAGGAGTAGTACCAAAGAGGCAGATTTTATGACTGGTGATCCTCCACCCTTTTCAGATATTTGTGCTTCCATCATCCTCATGATTATCATCGGCAGCAACACAGCATCGTCCTTTTATCTACATATTTTTTTAAAAAGAAATAGCCATTAAAAGTGTACATTGCGTACATGTAGTAACGAAAGCCAGTGCATCCGTAACTTCCAGAAATTGCGTAGCTGTGATGATGATCTTCAATTTTTTATGCCTTTTTCATCTATTTATTACACACATACATGTGTATATAAACACGAGAAAATGTGTAATTTATATTTCTTGTCTTTCTAATGCCCAGATAACCGTTCTCATTACCAGATGCAAACTTTGACGTTTTTTGATAAGGAGGAAGCAGCAGTAAAACCAACTAATAAATGAATTCACACAACCCTATTTATTATTTGTTATATGAAAGGCAGAGAAGCTACATTCAATTCATAATACAAGTGATAAAATGGTAAAGCCAAAAATATTCGTTTTTGTAAAGTCACATTTTCTACCCAATTCAAGAACCAGCGTAAATACAATGTTGAATGGTGTGGTGGTGTGAAGCAAGGTGTAAAAATGCAATGGAAGCAAGTCAACACACATGCATTTTTGATTTCCCACACACATTAGTAGTAGAAAACTGTGTTCCCATGTGGGAATCGTTTTGGTATTCTCATGCATGATTATGATTACAATTCAATCATCATCTTCATCATTCTACCATAGTCAACTAGCCAATATAATTTATTCTCGGTTTTAAATGAAAAACTACCCAGAGAATGCTGCTAGGTATGTGTGCAGTTGTGGCTGTGCGTGCACGGTTGTGTGGGTTCTCAAACCACACGTTTGCTAGTCACAGTCCGTAGATTTGAAGAAACGAAAATTTCATACATCCAATCTTGTACCGTACAGACAACCATGTAATACCCAGTGCCCAGACTAATGGAATTTTTCGAAATGCCTTCGATTAGTATTATATGCCGTTGAAATACACCGAACGTGTTTTATGATTACTTTTTTTACGTATAAAAATCCCCTCCACATCATATTGCATCGCCGTCGTCATCGTCATTAGTCATTATCATCATACAACTCTTTGAGACTTGGTTAGGATCAGCAAAAAAGTAGTCGTAGGCGATCTTCAATCCTGTAGATGGACTAAACTGAAACATCAAAAAAGAAAGATAAAATTGGGCGGTGGAAATTCCTTTTGGGAATCATTTTTCACCTTCTTTCTCCCTCTCTCTTCTCTCTCTCTCTCTCAAAACTGCTGCTCCTTTTCCTCTTATTATTAATCGAGTAAAAACAACATCCTTCTATATTACCGCAGCACCGTTTAGTGCATCTAGTGAAGAAAATGGGTAGGTAGGTACATGATCTCTAATATACCACTGTAATCGCAGAATAGAAACAGAACAAAATGTGTGTGAATGAGTAGTGTAATCAGATAATATGTGTATCCAACCAGGGTGCTTCAACACCAAACCATTAAGATCATCACCAGCAAGCTGTATCACCAGGTAAATAAACCATTTCGCCGACACCTGCTCAAGGGACGTGCATTCTCTTGAACAGTATCAAATTATGATGAATGGACGTATTATATGGCTTTAAAAACATTTTTAAACGTGTGCATGTTTACATGAGGATTGAAGATTTACCAATCCACCTACCTAATATAAAAAATGTATTGTTGTTATTATTATTTTATTATTGTTGTTGTTTGCAGATACCTTCCCATATACAAACTGACCTGGTGCTTGGTACCACACCAAGCTTATAATGCCGTCATCGTCATATTTATCCAAATATTCTCTTTTTCAAGCATTTTTTAAATTTGCCCTCGTGCGACTACACATTTACAATGATGCCCTGGAACCAAGATGTAACTTCAACCTAAAAACCAAAAGTGGATCAGAGCCATCATAACCACACGAAAAAAATCCCTTCAACAACGTAACTCAATAAGCACCCTATCCTGCGTCAAGGTTAATACACAAGGCGTATATAGTTGGTTTGTCATTGATGGGAACGATTAAACGTGCCTAAGATATAAAATATGCTCTCCACGACACGCAAAAAGTAGCGAGAATTTGATGCTATAAATGTATACATTTATCATAGATCGCATAGTGATACTGGTAAAACTACTTGAAAGTTATTTCTCTCAATAACCCAACAACACTCGTCTCGATCGTCTCGAAACTCGTGGCTAAATACATAAAATAATTTGCATTGAATTATCTCTGCTCTATACTATTGTATTCAATGATTCAACTGTGTCTGAGCTAGAAAATAAGGATAACGACAGACGAAAAGGAATAGATAACTCCATAATAAAAAGACAGCAGGTGCCCTTTAAATGGAGAGAAAAATCAGGGTATTTTTTGTAAAATTTACGCCGCCAAATAAATAGAGGCTCGGTAAATGCCTCTCCTTATTACGAGATTTTTCTCGTCGTCGAAGCAATACTGCACAGTGCACACAGCTTTATCCATATTGTTAAGAGTTAAAACTACTATCATTATCACATGAATAAACGACACGAACAGTACTAAAATGTCTGTTTGTTGGTGCCTGGTGCCGACGCAACTGGTGCTGGTGTAATAACACCACAGAAGATGATGATGAAGCTCGGGTCCCACGAAAATAGGAGAAATTATAAATGCGCCGACTGACAAGTAAAACATTATGCACGAACCCCTTGTTGATGCTCAGTTCATGTGTTTTGTAAGTATTTTTTTATTATTCCCTTGTGGATGAAATTTCTAAAGGTTCTATAATTGATACCGTAATACATACATGAGCCACGTAATAAATGTGTATTTTGTGAGACGGTGCCTTTTATTCACAAGGAAGGGATGAGTAGAGAGTATACTTAATCCCTTAACTGTATGCAATTATTCCCATCATCATCCTCATCCCGAGAGAGAAAACGACGATGAGCCGATATGGATGACGAAGACTGACTGACTGAGTCAAGGAGTAGGGATTGTGAAGATGTGATGTGAGCAAGCACCTTTGAAGAGTGAGAAATGATGTTGTTTAGCTCGACAACTGATTTACTCCTTGCGTCCTATTCATATCTCCAACCAACATCCTTTCCTCATATTCTCGGGTAAAACAAAAAAGGAATTGGTGATGGTGATGAGCCTACCTAATTTGTAGAATCAGAATGCATCACTTAAAATAACTGGTGTGGCGGCAATGGTGAAGAGTGCTGGTACAGGAAATTTATGAATTGTTAGGATTACGTTAGGTTTCCGTGTGTCTGGAGTCCACAACAGTACGTGCATGTAAAAGTAAAAAGTAATGTTCATATTTGTCCATTTTCTTTGTGGGAGTTCTCCCGTCTCCGTCTCTCATCCTGATATAAATGAACAAAAGAGGGATGGAATATAAAAGGTGCAATACAACTTGAAGTGGTTGAGAAAAACGAGGAAAGAAGATAGAATAATAAAGTATCAATTTAAAAAGACAACACAAGCTAACAGGTACTGAAGAAGAGTGTGAGGAAAGATGATGAAGAGGTGCCAACTGCATAGGTACTTCATCTTTATTGCTGTGTAACCTTAAACAACATATTTCACGAATGCCAATGGCGGACCAAATTGGTACAGCCTCTAAGAGCATTCAAGCATAATAATATAATTATTATAAAGACCACAAATAAGTAATGGCTTTCTATACATTGATTTTTGTTTAGAGAAATCGATATGGCAAGTGGTAGGCAGATCAACGTGAATTATGATATTGATAATGACGGCTTTATGTATTTGTACATCAGAGTGAAACGAAATGATTTCAGTTTTTACTTTTTGGTGAATCAGGCGTGACAACAAAAAAAGTGGAATTTCGTATTTTCATTGAGAAAAGAAAGGTGGTTTGTTAGAGGGAGTTGCACTGCACTCGCTATTATAGACATAGATACCCAAATAAAATCAGACATTAGTTACAATTTGATATGTCTGTAAACTTCTGTTCATGACTGATGCATTGAAAAATAAAATTTGCTGTGTGAAAGTAAAGTATCATATAAATTGCTTATTTGCACCCATAATTTACAAATCCGCCCGCTACTTTCAATTTTTACTGCAATCCCTAAAGGAAAGGGAGCCTGCGTGTGCGTGTGTGTGTAACATTTTCAATTAGATTAACTTTAAAACGAAAATAATAATAATGCACGTGTTCCTCTGAAAATTGCAAAGTCGTAAGGATAATAACGATACGATAAAAATAATAATAATAGTAACACGACCGTTTGGAGTTGTTTTAATACATCACGAAGTAGGAAATGTTTTGTAAAATTGAAAAAGAGCCAGACGAGGACAAACTAGACGGGAAGAGAAAGAAGAGGTGGAGGAGGAGTGTAGAAAAATGTTGAGAATATCACGACAACTATTCCGAAATTTCTCATCAAGCTATTGTTGCCTAAAATAAGGTAAATATATAAACTGTTTTCAAATCACAGGATTATCATTATCAGCATCATCTCGCCCTCCAACAATCCCTCCAACACGATCTCTTTCTCATTTACTTTTGAAAGATTCACACATCTACAGACGTCATCATTGTCATTTCGAGTTGTTTCTTTGTTTCCTCATTGTTAATTGTTTTTTCCTTCAAACAAGATAATATTATCATAGTCATCATCATCATCCCTATTTTTATTATTATTATTATTATGTACCACGACCATATAACCATGCATTTTTGCTTCTTTTGTTTTTCGTCGTACTTTAACATAATTCTAGAACTATTGTCAATGCTTTCAATTGTCCCTTGAAAACAGAGAATTACTGAATGACACTGTATTGTTTAAGCAACTAGTATCACTTTAAATACCATGCTCGTTTTATTTTCTGCGTCGTTTATTTCTTTGTTTTGACACAACTCGTAGACAAAGAACACGAGAGATGCTCCAAACGAACTTGTTGGTTCTACTTCTGTCTCTACGACCTGCGTGCGTACGCGTTTGATTTTTTGTGGAGCAATACGTTAAACACATTGCAAGTAACGATGGAAGGCATTGGAACTGTTACTGTACGAAAATATATAATAATTAATGGTCATCCACAAGACGTGTATAATACGAGGGCATAAAGATATAATGGAGCCGAGTGAGAGGTATTACAAATTTTTCCTACGTCCAATCAAGAATTAATCATCGTCTAGTTTTCAATCAACCACAAAAAACGAAACCTTGACTGTCATCAGTTTACTTCACTCCTATTCTTTTCCGTGCTGGCAACACTACCGCATGCAAGAAGAATCGTCAAATTATCTAGAGGGAGAGAGCACAAAAACACTGCCACGCATTTATATTTAAAAAATTGGGTTTAACGTAACGTTGCGTTGTGTGTTAGTTCCTGTTCTGCACCAAAACAGAAATTTTCTACAGAGATGCACAATTTGTACGACGTTGGACGTGTCCGTATGTTTTTATGTAGGGTAGTGAAACCTTAAAAGTAGAGAAATATAAGGTTGCGGTAAATTGATTTCATGTATGTCACCTCAACAGTTCTACAAGCAGGATGATTTTTCACTGGCTGTGTGAGTGACATAAGCTATTGTGCAGTTCGAAAGTAGGCATTTCTTTTGCATTATGCACACATGTAAGTTTTTCTGTTAAAATACTAATGCGTTTTTAATATCCCTTTACGACTTCTTACCAAGTGCAATGGTATATAAGGACGATATGGTGTCATATGGTGACGATGATGATGGTTTGTTCGATGATAGTGGGGTGTGAAAAAAGGAATGAATAAAAAGTGGGGTTGACATGAATCTAGTGAACCGTGTCTGGTACAAAATACAACTAATTTCTTTCCTTCCTTTTTTGTCGTTCTCCTGCCTTCACCTTCTACTTCGATGCTCGTTCTCGTTTCGTTTCATTCTCACTTTTTTGTGCTTATTTTTACGGTCTGATTCTGAAATTTATCGACGACGTTGATAGTGATACAGGCGGTGAAGAGGGACATGACACGACGTAGAGTGTTGAATGGTGATAATTTTGGGAACGAGTTTTTAAGAGCACTTCATTGACGAAGAAAGACATTTTTACACTTACGAAGACAACTTTATTTACCAGGACGCCTTGTGCTTAAAACTTGATTAGGTATATTTTTATTTTCGAAAAGAATTGAAAAAACTGAATGCATATGTCCTTGTACAACTTTCTATCTCCGTTTTTTTTACACTTTTAGGTTTGTGGCTGATGATAACATGCATGAGTCACGACTCCTTACCTTTTTCCATTTTTCAAGAAGGATGTATTTGGAAGGGTCCTGGGAAGAAGGCACGATGGACGAGATGAGATCGTGGCAGGTCGTAGATTTACTGATCCCGCTGACCAGTTTACAGTTGAGTCCAACCCAAATGGGTACCTTTTGTTGATGATGGTGGTGGTCCTCCACCAGATCCATCCCGACTGCCACTTCCTCATAGCTGAAGCAACTGTGTCCATTATTGTTAGTATTGTCATTATTGCTACTATTGTTACCACCGGGATTATTATTATTATTGGCTGCATGAACAGAAGCGGCCACGGAAGGGTTACAGCTTGCTGAGGTTGCAGGTGCAGAGGATGCTAATGGCAAGGCCAGACAGCCACTAGTTGTGCTTCCCACAAATTTTTCCGTTATCGCAGCAGCAGCAGCCATTTCGTTCTACAACTGAAGAAAACACAAAATGATAAAAATTAAATTGCTGAAGAGAAAAGAAATCTGCTTTTGGTACATTGCAATTAACTCACGTTGAGATTTGTAAGAAAGAAGCAGGAGGGTTAAAGCTAGGAATGTCGTCGATGGTAAGTTTCATTTTCGTGATAGCCATGACATTTAGTTAAATGTAGTTTTCCTTTGACGATCGTTTTCTTATGTACAGGCCTACTAATATACGTATAATCATACCTATATCGACGTCTTTTTGTTTTTCAAATTGCTCCTCATGGCGTGGAATCAAAAGATCGAGTTACTAGTTGCTTTATGATTATTTCACATTTATTTGATGATGATGATGGTGAATGTCAACGATGTTATCATCTCAACAGAATCATTATGACTTGTCTCTGATTACTTTTTCTTGGACTGCACTACAGTAGGAAAATGTATGCTTAAACTTCTATACGAGGAACGGGGTACATCTACTTATTTGGCTAGCAAATATTAATAACTGGATTGTTGTGCACGAAATTAGGTGGCGCAGCTGTAAAACCTTTACAAACACTTGATCGAAAATATGGTTCATTGTACTAAGGTATGTACTTTTGTACCAAATACCAAATTTAACCACTGGTTGTTTTGTAAAATATTTAAAGTTTCTCGTTATGTCACATACGTACACAGAGGTACGTTAAACCTCCAGTAAAAGAACTGAGACCACATCACCCCAGAAGAACCATCGAATTGGGGAGAAACTTCTTTAGTAAACTTGTAAAATATTAAAAACCCGAGCACCAAACTTGAGGCCGTGTTGCTATAATATAATTTTATAGGGAGGCGAAAGCTCAGCCGTTTCAGTCGGCCGACGGTGCCACACAGACTAAAACAGCAAAATCATACGGTATCGCAGTGCCGCGCTTCCTAATAATACGTTCATCTATAGTCGTGTTCGTGTGTTCAATAAATAGATGCATATATACTTACTTTTATATATGCCCACAGATACATAAACTTTTGTATGCTAAACATGATGATAATATGTCTGCCAACTTTCTTTTCCTTTTTCCACTATTACTGTATCATATAGCATCATCCCTCCTCTTCGTCATAGTCATCATTCACTTGCTCGTATCCATTTTCTTTCTTCTCAAAAGTTATTGCTCACTTGATGCCAGGAAGCCACACACATGGATTCATATGCATTTAAATAAATTAATGGAGATGAGATGCCTACCTAGTGGTATCTCTAGTTGATGTGATTGAGATGTTTTATGGGACCAGTGCTGATGAGATGCTGCAGCTGCTATTATTTAGTGGCACGGCAGTTTTTTGCTATTTACGTAGTCGGGGCTACTTGCCACCTTATTGCATATACGTGATATCCAACTATATACGAAGGTGGCAAGTAGCCCCGACTACATAAACAGCAAAACTGCGATGGTGTCAGCAAACAGAAAGAAGAACGGGTATATATTAAAGGCATATTTATAGCAGCATATCTACGATTGTTACTGTAATTTTTTACTTGACCCTCGGGATGATATCATTGCGTTGCAGTGCACATATTTCTGTGTCTGTGTCTCTGTGTGTGCTGCTTATACATACGTAACGAACACTGTTTAGCATCAGTAAATTCTATTTAATTCCCTCAATGGGGCTTCGTCATTACTCGTTCGGTTGAATGCTCATGTTCGAGTCCGTTTTAACACACACGCAGCAGCCCCAGCGGTGCAGTGGTAATTCAAGAAGATGCAAAATTGACAATGACAAAGAAACTGGGAAGCAGGGAGGTATACAATATATATCTGCTAATTGTTAAAAGGATGCCTCGTGGAAGAACGAGTAGTTATTTTTCCCAATGCACAATCGAATCGAACACATTAATACGCTTGAATTTCTTTTCCTCCAAGTCCGCCACCAAAGTTGCATTGTTACATGAATTAGGTTCCCTAAAGCTGTACACTTTGTGCTGGTAATATTGGGATAATGCCGCTGTTTTTATATAGATTTACCGTTTAAGACGATTGTGCGATAACGCTTTCTTCTATGAGCAGTCATGGTGATAGTTATTTCATTATTTCTTCATGAGAAAATTTTCGACATTTTCGATTGCGTAATATATAACGGGCGTGTAAAGTGCCGCTGCGGCACTCGGTGCTTCTATAAATTCCCTACACTCGCAACGAAATAGCTCCGTCTCGTCAAATGATTGTTACAAGGCGGTTTAGGAAGGAGTGGGACCTATTGTACTTTTTACAGCGTTCCATTCTAAATTACTGTTTGCCGACTCCTTTTCATCTGAAATTAATTAAAAGGACCGATTTGATATTACACTTGCGTTAAATGAAGAATACTTCAAACAGCAATACGATGATGCTCACCTCAAAGCCTCACATGGAAAAAAAATGAGTAGTCTCAATGACTACACAAGAAGTGGTTTTTGGTTAGAGTAAAGTTCATTTTAGAATGCGAAGTATTTTATGATTATTGCATCATATTATCTTGTTGTGTAAAAAATGAGCGACATTCTTATAGAGGTAGCTATAATACTTATTAATAAGTTCGTTAAGCATAGAAGATGAGCAGCCTATTATTTTCTGCTTCTTGGCCTCACTATTTTTGACAAACATCACTGACATAAATATTCTTGCCAGTTGTACTGATTAATCATATTAGGCTAGGGATGAACACGAGATTCACATTTTGCTACCAGGAGCATTTTTAAAGCATAATTTTAAAACAGGAACAAGATTATTCAGAAGTACTGTCGAACTGCTTATGTACTGCTGAAATATATTTTGTAATTTATGAAAATGATATTTTCAATTACGTAGTTCTCTCTCTCTCTCGTAGCGGTCTTCCTTGTCTCCCTTCCAATCTTTCCTTTTCTCTCAGATGAGTACAACTTACACCAGTTAGTTTGTGGTTCAAGTTGAAGGACGCAACCACTCATTCGTCATGTTGTTGAGACCAGCCAAAGTAACAGCAACAAAATCGACCCGACGCGACGCTTCACAAAAGCAGTTTTTTTCCCTTCGTCGTTTGTACATTTGTTATTGATGATGATGATGATGCCACATTATTACATGCCATGTTAAAGGCTCTTTTAAAATTTAATATGCATATCACAGTGGAAAAAAAGATGATGAAAAGCGAGCCTTATAAGATACGTGCTGTGTACTAAAATGTAGAAAAATTGGGCTTTCGAGGAGGTCTCCCCAAAGTATGTCTTTAATATACCTATATGTTTACCTGTTTATACGCTTTTTTTGGCTATTCAAATGACCACCAATACTACTTCTACTTACCAACTCGACATATTCGACGACGTCGCTGTATTTCTGGCTGACGACGATAAGTAACATACTTCCTTTTAAATCAAATCAGATACGAGATTGTTTCTGTGTGTGCGCAACTTTACCTACATCTTTTGGTACTATGAAGCATGTAACACTGCTCACTATTTAGATAGCAGATAAACTAGGATACCAACCAGCACCAAACCACACCGCCACAACCTCCACCATCACCATCAGCAGAAATGAACTTGAAAATGAAAAAGCGTCAAGCCTTCTTATTTTCTTCTTTATCCACCATCCTTATCATCATCTTTTTCCTTTTTCTTCTTCGTCTTTTCTTGATGTTCATGTGAGTCCTTATGCCACCAACAATGCGGTGCTCTTCTTACGAATATTATTATTATTATAATATACTGCACACACACTATCTCGCCCTGAGTCTCTGCGTCGTCGTAGTAGTCTTCTGCCTTTACACAGATAGCAGTTCAGTGATCAAAAGGGAGGAAAATCACAAGAAAGGAGAAGATGATGAAAAAAGAAGAAGGGTAAGTACATCATATAGTAAATTAATAGGTATACTGGTAACGCGCACACACACACGCTTAAATTTTTATAAGGAATGCCGGAATGATGATGAGGTGGATGATGACCAAGATAACAAAGAAATATCTGTTTGCATGTGTGTGTGCGTGTATATACAATACACATTATGCACTCTTCAGCAAGAAAAAGTGACCATGAGAGTATTTTACGGGAGAATAAAAGGTGCCGAGAGAACGACCGCGAGCACACACATTACATTTAGCTTACCAGGCATTTCCGCGAGCAGGATTACCAAACATTTCCCTCTTCTTTTTTCTGCGTGTATTTGTATTTAATCAACAAATCCTATTTATTTACAAAAAATATGCCTAAGTAGAATCAGCCTAACTCATAATAATGTGCATTTCAAATTTTGCGTACACCTAATTCTTTTTTAAAGCAAACATGTCTAAAGATTTACCTACCTGAAAACATTTATCGAAATTGTTTTTTAAAAAACGACAAACATCTTACAACAGAGAGCGAAAAGAATGTTTAAAAAAAGTTGAAATTATCTTAAGCAAATATCACCAAAAGTCTGTTTCGTTCCCGGCCCCGTCACGCACAAAATATAACTATTTCAAGTGACTCTTCCGCCTTTACTTGCTGCTACTACTACTACAATAAGACAAATTATTGGGATATTATTAGATTGAAACAACAGGAGTAGTATCGAGTATGTAAAGAGGAGGAGGAAGAAGAAGACGCATGTAAAATGCACAGTTGCAGAGATAAATATAATTACGAAACAAAAATGATTTGTTTGTCGGCATTCTTTCAAGTTTGAAAAACATCAGTACAGGAGGTGTATACAATAGTATCGTATAAGATTTCAGTGAATGTAGAGGCATCATCCCCCTACTTTCTGAGATGTTGCTAGAAGATTGTGAGTTTGGTTTATGCCGTTAAAATTAAGCGCCTTATTGCAGGTATGTTAGTGTAATTCATTTGTTTCACACGCAGCAGCAGCACATTTCGAATAATTTCTATGAGAAATGTCTTTTTAAAAAACTTCCCTCCCTGAAACTAATGCGCTGGTGGTGATGATGTTGTGTACGTTTTTACAAAATGTCCTGCTGGATCATGACTAATTTAACGATTTGTAGTCTGCAGTCGGCACTTTTTCGGTAGGCGAGTTTCAAAGGTAATTGAGGGGGAGTAGGGCGTAAAATGGTGGTTTTATGACATGTGAGGATTGTCCTCTCAAGTTAAGTGTCTGTTAGAGCGGGAGCAGCGGTAGCCGTATACATTTCTTCTGTTGTTCGTCTACAACTACCTTTTCTTCAGAGTAATTTTCTGTGTTTTACTTCATGCTTTTCATTGTATCGACTCATCATAACTTTTGTAACGAAAGAAAAACAAATTGCAAATTGTACAAAGAAATTACGACCGTAAAAAATTCTGTGAATTCTCGTTGGTGCAAAAAAAGTTCGATTTGATACTATGTAGTAGTACTCACGAATTAGCCCGTCACTACAGCTTTTATTTTGCAAGACAGACAGCAGCAGGAATCTGTTTTTATGGGACTCGTTGTTGGCAGTTGTAATTCATCTGCAGGTGTCCCTTGTGTAATGTATTAATTTCAATATGTTAACTGCCAATCCTTTTATGGGACAGTGAAACTCTCCCTACACATACTGGGCAGGTCGCACACCAAATGCTTCACTGCCACTTGCAATTAGTGAACATGAAATCTCGACAAATCATAGTTTTACAATCACTCCTGCTGCGCTATAAATAGAACTGGAAGAAAACACCAAGTTGTTATTCTTAAACCTCAGCCCACGTCCCATCAAGTCATTTATGGGAAATATGTTTTTGAAATTAATTTTGCCGGCACAATTCGAAAATGAGGCTACTATCGACTTAAATGTAGACAAACAGCACGGTTTTTCGTTGGTTTTTTACAACATGTCTTCGTCAGCATAGCACAAAGAACCTACTTTTTCTACATGGTTTTAGAGAAACGATTTCGTCAATTATCCTCCACGTCCTCCTTATTTACGCATGATTAATGATGTTGAGAATTACCAGTAGGATGTATTGTTCTAGGAGCTAATTTAATACAACGCCAACGTTGCAGTCAATAATGATGCGCATTGCTCATAAGCTTTTGCAACTTTCCCAAACGGTGGTTTTCATTGTACTCGGGGAAATCATTTTCAAGTTAATTAGCATTTTTCAGTAATGTGTGTCGCATAAAAAGCACAACTTCCCGAAAAAAATTCAATTTTGTTCATTAATGATGTGAACATTATGGTGTCCTGTCGACAAAATCTTGAATACCGTCACGTCACGTTAAAATGACACATTCAGTAAAAACTTTTACGGTGTTGGTAACACGTTAACACAAAGTCACACGTTTCAAAGAAAGTTTATTTAGTTATTTTCTTATTTTCTGTAGAATTCAAAGACGAAACGCTACATTATTAACATGATGTTTCTTATTGTAAAAAGCCCAAAAAATTTTTTTCTGTCATATCGTCCTTTTCTCTTGATAAAAAAATGTGTGTAGCAAAATATTAAATGCCTTTTAGTAGCATTTTGGAAATTGTTATCGCCATCATCATTAACGTTGTCGTCATCAAATTTATCATCTAATGCGCCATAGTCCTCCCCCTCTTACTCTCCCTCGCAGTAATATCACCTTCTCGTTACACACGCACTCACACACCTGTGAAATTTGTTTGTGAATTGCGATTACTTATTTACCAGTGCACAGGGAATTTTATTCCTTTGCTTATTGCTTTTGCCAGGGGGAGGAGGAAGTCATAATGAGTGCAAGAAAAGAAAACAACTGAAAACGCTAACGAACAGCGATGCGCATGTATGCACCTGCGCAGCTGGGCACATACAAAAACAAACAAAACAGAGAGATTTGTTTTAGAGCAATTGTCATTTTTACAGGATTATTGTTATGACTTTTTTAAGGTGAGTGAGGCGCTTTTTCTCCGTGATTGCGTTGCGATTACTATGTATTAACATTATAACTATTATTGCTTTTGTGAGAGTAAATGTGACTCGTGTGTTATTAGTATTATTCGTACAAGTTATGTTTGCATGTGTGTGTGTGTGTGTAGTTTATGGGGATAATAATAATGATGAACATAAAAACGATTACATTTTCTTTCCTCTCTATTGCCCATGTCTCTTGTGTGGTTTGTTGGCAGATAGGTTTGTCAGGTATGCAACTACGTAACTTGTTCTATTGTGGAATTACTACTGCTGCGCAGAGCAGGCACAATCAGAAGAGTAACAGGGAAGAATAAACAAAAGTAAACTGCTTCGCATCACGTGATTATTATTTTCATTTTATCCTCTTTCGTTAATTCTTTACGTTTTTGCTACCGGCGGCGATAACTGTATCATTTACAAACTGATTTAACGGGGAGAGAGAGGCAGAGAGAGAGGGGGAAACAAAATATCTTTTTATGGGAGGAAAATAAAAACATGCATCCGACATTTATGTCTGCCTGAGAGCAATGCAATTTATTGTAACGCGTGTCTGCTGAAAAAATAAATGTGTCTCAATGTCAGTCAACCAAAAATTAAAGTTTCCATGTGGCTGTGTAGAAGAAGAGGTTTTCAGTGATACAAATCTTACTACTATTTTACTTTATCTCAAATAATTGGTGTACATGTATCTTTTACAAGACTACACTATATATAATAATTTAGTAAATACGGCGACTGTAACGTTGAACATCGTAGTTACACTTGTAATTAGAGTTAAAAAATATATGTCAATTAGTATTAGTACATTTCCCCCCACTTTCCTCTCCGCGTTTTTCTTTTTTGCCTTCGGTTGAAACTAAATGGAGAGGAAAGAGGAATATAATAAAACGGTGTAATCCACCTTGGTGAGAAACTACGAAGAGCATATCATATCATACGAACGAACAGA
>JAHZNE010001085.1:0-25657 GCA_027744055.1 Callyntrura sp. NNG-2020 | reverse complement strand
ACTTTAAATTTCAATATCAACCAATTAGGGCACTAAATCGGGAGGTGCACGTTTTACCGGGAGATCAACTTTCTATGAGTAAATGTTCATAAATAAATACCTGATCCATATTGCATGTACTTTTTTACTTAAAGGTTGTCTTATTTTTATTTTAACCAGCCTGTATTTACGACAACACCCTTGCCAACAACGGGTCTACAGTGGGGGGTTTTGCTGGTCGACACGAAATGTGTCTTACCGGCCTCTGGTACTATCCTCGACTGGAGGATTACGGATTTTGTTGGAGTGATCTAGACTCGTTACCTCATAGACGGCGATTTCTGGCTGGAGTGGCCAACGTTACATGGGACGACAATTTGTTGGAGTACACCGTTGATCCTCCCCATCGTCTAGCGGGACTTACCGTTAAACAAGTGTCTGACAATCATGTAAACTGGAATTTAGCAAAACGTGATGAAATTGAATCATTTCATAAGGTACATCCACATATGGCGTACTGTCCTCCACGCAAGTACTCTCAGAATTCCGACTCGTCCTTGATACCTGATGGTACTCCTGTAACGTATCCTTTTGGGGCTCGTCCCTATACTCCTCCTAAACAATGTTAAATATAATCTGTAATCTAACGGCTAGAAAGATGGTTTTGTAGATAATCCAATAACTCAATTACTCTATCTTGCTGACAAATGTGATTATCTTCTACAATTTCCTTTGCTTAATTGGCTAAATGGATAGGATATAAAACATATAGCCATCCGCAGCGCAGCCATAGTCTCGTGTAATTTATTTATTACCACAACAACAACCGTCCACCCGCCCACGCAATTTAGAAACACGTATTTAGAAATGAACATGAATGTTCACGCAAATTTGGTCACGTGTTAAGTTACGATTCGATGATGATGTACTTCTCTAGCTGGTGATGGTGTGTATATAAATCGATAACGGCTATACGAAACACATATAGAGGAGCAGGGGGCAGTTAACATTGAATTTGATTGATTTGTACTGTGAGTAATTATAGGGAGTTCCCGTATCTACCACCAAGCCAATAGCTTTGCGATTAATACGTAGGTGCAGTAAGAACTATGAAGATACTGTTGTTGTGAATATTTTTATATATAAAAATACAAACAAAAATGTTTTATTCAATTAATGAAGCGAAATTATACAGGAATAAATTAAAGCAAATAATTTAAATCATCTACTGCGCGTAGACTCCTGCGTTTCTTAAAATAATCCAGATAATAAACCATCCACAGTTGTATCCTGCTTCGTCAACGGACACAGTTGATACTTTTGGTCGCAGTCAATCACTTCGGGGGTCAGAGCATCATGGTAAATGTCCCAAATGCTGGTGGATTGATCGTTACTCACTTTCTTCTGTGGCTTGAGACTGTTGTCACCAATGGACGTCCCAAATGAAAATAAAATGAGACAGTAAAGCATTACTTTCCCTTCGAGGCACCACAATAGTTTCCCTTAATTACCTGAATATTTGTAGAATGCTGTCTTCAAAGTTGCTACTCTTTCCAGCAATCTGTTTCTGTTTGATCTGACAAACGTGTCGGATGAAGCAATCGTGGGAATCAATTCGTCTCAGTCCCTGTGATTGATAAAACAGTTAAATTATAACGTCATCTTAAGTGCAGTCTCGTTTTCCCCATTAGAGCCACACGCGCATCGCCCAATGTCGTAAAAGCCATCAGAAGAAAAACGTCACGTTCTTCCTCTTACAACAAATCCCGTCCCATTAGTTCCCCTAATGAATTCTGGAAGTAACGAGTTTAAACTAGACCGGCTCCACCTATTTCGCTAAAATTAACCCAGACGACTTGAATGAAAACTGCATCACCGTCAACAGTATTAAAGCAGCACACACGTGTTCTCGGCAAAACAGCAAACTTTGCCTGCCGGCATAAGAAAAATTGAATGACTTTTATCACGTCATAAACGAAGAATAGGTAATCTGGTTCTAACCAGCATTTAACCAGTTTAAACTTCCAAAATGTGCTTTCTGCTTGATTTTCCTTTCATTTTCATTTGACACACAAAATCACCCGTTCAATATGTTCAAGACCTCACTACTGAGTTATGAAACGATTATAGATCTCCCCTACTGGAATCACCCCTTACCAAAAGGATTCTCTCAACGGCGTCTATCTCTTTCAGCAAGGGAGCCTTGGAATACCTGTTGAGTTTCGCAAAGTAAAGGTCCCTTTGGGCGCGACCTGTGCTCCCCTTCTTTGTCGTCTTCTTTTTCCAGATCCTTTCAATGTCAAATCCGTCTAGGCCGTTATTTTTCCAAAACTCGTTAAGATTGTACGGGATGATGCCCGTCATTCGCATCGCCATTACCTACAGGTGTACCGCAAAAAAACTCTCATAAATAATGCAAATAGCGTTTCTTCAAAAGTGACACCATTTTCTCTAAAACGCACCAGTCGACGACGACACAGTGACACCGTTTCATAAATTACTTTTTATTTTCCCCTCCACCCGGAAAAACATTCACGCTCTTTTACCCTCCGTTTTATGCCCACTTGCTTATGTAATCGTTTGATTCTCCTTCTCCTTAGATCTTATAAAGATCCTTTTCCTAGTAGTTCCTACTAGCCTACTAGAATAGAAGGACGCCAAAGTCATAACGTAACAGGAAACCCAATCCAACGCTTAGACCGGCTACACCAAACTGGTGCCCTCACTGTCAGAAAAAGTGCATCTTTTTATGTTTTGACATGCCACAACTTTTTAGTTATGCTCCCAAGACAACAAAGCGTGTTTTACTTGCGCATCCCTTTTACTCTCCCTTTCCCCTCTTTCTTACTTTCTTTCCCTTCAAAGAAAGATATAGTCTGCTTACATTGCACATTTTTTCTGCTTATCCCGATAGCTACTATTTGCTCCCGTTTTTATATCTTTTCCCCGTTTCTTTGGTACTTATAGACCGAAACAAAATACTTTGGTAAACGCGAAATCATGCATTCCTTTGAAATAAAAGGGGGAGTATTACTATACCCAAATAAGATGATAAATAGGTTTTCCTTTTAAGTTGTGCCAGTCAACCCGATTTTTACTTTTTATCTTTTCTATGCACCGGTCTTTTCCCAGTGGCAAATCGACTTAGAAAAAGTGGAACACACACTGTCTAAAAGAAAATGTGATGAGAAGCAGAAAAAAGTAAATGAAAATAATAAGTGAGTATAGAGTCCACGTTTTGGGATCATTATCTACACTAAAATGTGAGTCTGCTCGGGAGACTTTCTGTTTCAACTTTCTTTTCCTCTTGCGCTCTCGTTCCAATTTATTGTTGAAGCAGAGGAGAGAGAGAGAGGAGTGAGTAGTGGTGGTAGTTTACATAATAATAGTAACGATGATCCTTCCTCCTTTATTGTCCTTTGTCCCAAATAAATAAATCGTAATAAATACGTATAGCACATTATAAAAATTGCTTTTATAGTCCCATCATCCCTCCTTCTTTGTCCTGACCCATAAAAATAAACCGTTTTTCTTTCATTTAAAAGTTTTTTTCTTCTTCTTTGTGTTGCACTCACAAACGGTATAATTTTCAAGAGAGTGTTTATCCCAGAGGCTCAAAAAGAAGAACCTGGTGGTGACCCAGTTCATCCACAATATGTTGAGTATTCCCTGCTTAACAAGGTTCGTTCCTACTTCCTTTAAATGTTTTTTCCTCCCTTTTATTTTTCGCGGAGAGAGGAGGTGGGAAGAGGAGTCGAACCAAAAAAATGAACAACAGAAATATGCACATTCTAAAGAAGACTAAAAGATTTTCTCTGGGGACACAAATATTCCACCTGTTTTACATGCGCGTTTGGTACTACACCGCTGCTAAACTTTTTCCCGATTTATTTGGGTTATTTTCCCCACTTTTCCTTTCTAACGGCACATAGAGAATACCGGGCGGCAGCAACATGTGTGTGTGTGTGTGTGTGTTCAAGGTACTCTGAGGAATTCGTGCCCGTCTACTAACCGGGTTGCAGGCACGTCCCAAAAATATGCACTCGTATTTACCTATGTAACCCAGATATTTTAAATGTCAACTCTTTGTTCACCAGAAGGAAGAAAGAAAGAAAAAACTTCAAAACAAACCATTAAAAGAAACAGATTTTACGGAGGAAATGGAATAGAAAGAGCGAGGAAATGCAGTCTGGGAAGAGGAAACTATGCTCAGTAAGAATTGTCCCTTGCTGCTTCTACACCCCAAGAAGAAAATGTATATATATATAGCTTGTATCACATTATAAAATAATTTGTTTTATGACTGTAAAATTACAGACACACACACTGCCAACTGCACCGGGCGCAGAGGGAAAGACCTAGACCGACATTGGTAGGATGTCGCTGCTGCATAATTAAATTTCGAACAGCAGCAAAAGAAACGAATTTGAGGTCAAGATACCGCATGTTTTTACTTTCTACTCGAAAAGCGACAACAAATGCGTTGTAGGTTAAAATAGGTATATGATCGTGTCCTGTAATCTCCCTCCACTACTGAACTGGTTACCTTGTTATCACTTTTGAGAAAATGGGTCAGTACCATGTTTGTTTTTTTACTTCCATTTCTCGCTTTCACTGACAATTTATCTCTCTATCGTGCCTTTTCTTATTTCTTATTTCTTCCTTACCTTCAACACAATCAGGCCAAAGAGAAGACTTTCGCTGGGTCCTGGCTTAGCAAACCATCCCGATGACAAGTTGGGAACGATCGCGTTAAACAGGGCAGCATCGGCGGTGGGAAGTATGCCACTGCCACCGCCACCAATGCCAGAAAGTGCAACAGCGGTTGCACCGAGGGCGGCGGAAAGTGCGAGAAAGCCCATGATACTGCGGGTTCAGGGGACAATATCAAATATCACACTTCTTCTTGTAGCGGTTGAACAACAAAGATGGTCGGTCGGCTGGATGGTGCGAGCAGTATAAAAGTTAAGCTGGGCACGAATATATTTTATAGTTTTTTCTCGCGGGAACGTATCTTGTTTCGAAAGACAACGGAAAATGAAAGGAAATATGGAAACGGGCACAAGATCACACACATACACTTGTACAGTGACACGGAAAGAGAACCACAGGAAAGGAGCTTCTACAGCAATAAAGTGGGCAAATGCTCTTTGCTTAGTCAAGCGGATATCGGGTGAGACCCAGTTTATGGGGGAGACTGTCGGAAAGAAAATCTGACGGAAGAAGAAATAGAAACGGAGGAACTAGAGGACTTGACATGAAAGCCTCTCAGGATGAATGACAAGGATGATTTCAAAGAATAAGGGCTTTTATACATAAACTTGAGAGAATGCTGATAATAAAAGTAACGTAAATGTAGTTGGGATATGTTTTGGTAGTTTGGGAATAGATGACTTGGTAATAGAGGATAAATGTCACTTTAGAAAATTGGAACACAAGTCGCGGCAGTTGTAAAAAGACGTGGCAGAATTTGGTTTAGAGAAATTGTTTGCCAAACGGCAATATCAAATAAGAGGACGACGATAACGAGTGACATTTTGGGGAGACACTTACGATTTTTAACGAGGTTGTGTGGTAAAACATGAAAGAAAGGGGAAATGGTACACGATGCATTTTTACTTTCCGTTGGGAAGTGCGTTTGGTTGCAGCTATTTGTCATCTTGTGTGTGTATTGATTAATCGACAATCGAACATTATAAGTAGATGTCATATACTGCTTGCTCGGTTAGATCTATAATAAATTCTCGTCTACTGTCACGCTCAAGATGACGCATGGTTCACCATTTACGTTTAGCTAGATAGAAAATCTCGTACAATAAATAATTTTAGGGAGTACATGTTCAAAACATTTAGACATGTACTTGTTAAAACTCGCACACCTGTCGTGTCGTTGCATCAACATGAACTTTATGTGAAAATTATTAACTTTCGGAACTCGGGATGCTGTGTGACTAGTCTGTTTCTATGATTCAGACAAATATTTTTGTTTTCGATTTCAACCGTTTGGCAATGGCCACTCACCTCCCTCCGCCCGCATAGTTGCAGCTTTTCGCTAAAACAAATAAATAACAGTCGACTGGCGGTTTCTGAATGCTTTCAATTCATGGATTCCAATGAACTTCGAAAGCATACATATATATAGACATGTAGCTTACTGCGCACTATTTTTACCGGACAGCTTAAACATGCCGAATTTGTGCATCTGGCACTTTCAATTTCACACATGCCGACATGCACATACGTCAAAGACGTTATGGTAAAACTAAAATGATATATCGCTGTACATAGGTACCTTTTCCGTCAGACAGTGATTCAGTTAGGTTGTTCATATCTTTTGATGCAAAAAAACATGTATGTAGGCAGATGGTAATGTATGGTGATGTTTCATATGTCAATAATAAACAGCAACATCAAATTTTTCATTTTTGTCCACTATAACTTTCCAGTTTAATAACATTATTTCATATTTCAATATCTCGATGTTTTGTTTCAATTCATTCCTTGTATCTATTCCGTATAATAAAGTAAGTAATAATAGTAAATGTAGTAAACAACACAACATATTATATTCTAGGACGATAGTATTTTTAAAATATAGGTAGGTAATTACACACCTTTCTACCGTATCGCATGTAATATACCTAAGTACCGTATATCTCATGTTCGTTCCGTTTATATTTTCCGTAATGACACAACAGTAAACTAATTTCTAACTAACATTAATTATAACGTTACTTAATACATTTTTACAATTAAGCCACTTGGTATACCACCGAGAGTTTGTTGATTTACATGTATTCTTATTACGCAGATAATTATTTTTATACCTTAATTATTAATAGAAAGTGGATAGCTGCTTTTGTTTAAATTGAGTTTCTTAATTATAACGATATAGGTCATATTTCTAGGTTCGTATATACTGGAGAAAAGGAAAAGAGAGACCAATAAATCAAAACTCTATCAATGTAAAATGGTAGTACATGTTTTGTCGTTCAATCAGTATTAACGGAAATGCAACTAATGGGTTTCACACACGCAGTCAAGGAGAACTAAACAATGAAAACAACCGTGGAAATTATGGATATGGAGGAACATAGTAACTTTTAAGACCTGAGTTTACTTTCCCCATTTCATCTTGATGTGTAGTAAAAAAAATCAACACTGATTAAACGCTTTGTCCCATGCAAGATTGATCAATCTGTCCGGTTAACATATTCGGAAGACTGTGGTGTATTTTTTAACATTTAAGGAATAAATTTTTAAAGCTTAACGGTAAAATTTAGGCAATAATGCTTCTAAAGCACAAATCTATACTAATCTTGAATCATGGTTATATAACATAGATGTATATATATATGAACTTATATAAGCTACTCATTATCATTAAGCGACAAAAAAGAAACAGGATACACTAGAATATTACTTTAATAAAAATGACAATGCAAAAAAAAAAACAAAAATACAAAATTCGTACACAAAGGTAAGTTCAAAATCGTAATTAAATTATGGCAAGTTGTCTCAATATCAATTAATGTAGTTTAATATACTATAGCTTAAAGTACAATGAATAACTACTTGTATACTTTTATCTTTAACTTTATTTATTAGAAATAGATACATCCTTAAGCATTATTTTTCTCTACTGTCTAAATTAATTTTCCGTAAATTTCGTAAGAGTTAAGTCGAGTACAAAAGGAGCAAAAGTTTTCTTTATTATACGACAAGTACAAACTATTTATATAGCATGTATGGTGGTACAAGGACTTGCACCGACTCTAGCTACGCCTTTAACACACTAGATGCTTAATAATTTAATTTACTATTTTCAGCCTTCTTAATTTCTCACAAATCGTCATCTTCAACGAAACTATTTTATAATTGTTATATTTTATATATTAAGCTACAACCCGTTTCTATCCGCTGTCGCCACTGAGGACGTGAAATGCCAAGTAAATCAACACGCGAGGGACATATTCATAGCGACACTTAGGAAGTCAACTAGATAACAGGCATGTTGTTGGCATGTAGTAGTAGAAGTATCATATTTTTTCTCTCTTTTCGATGCACCGGGGGTTAAGGACCTTCGCCTTCATGCGGCAATGATAAAGTACCTTTTCTATCCGGGTAATGGACAAAATGTGTACACTCGCACACCCAAGCTGGGAAACATTTTATAGTTTTACATAAATCATTGATAATAGTTTATAGCAGGGAAATAACAACGGTTTTATGTACAAAAATAGTTTTATGCTGCCGCTCGAGTGATAGAACCTAAATGAATGAACGAATATGTGTACAATTTTGTAGACTAAAGTTTGTTGCAGAATTTTTTACTTTGTATGGATCTACTATTGTTATCACGATGTAAATAGTAGCAAGTCATCGTGTTCGCACCTATCAGCCCTAGCGCTCTACCGACTGTCATCATGACATCCCGAAATCATTTGTCAATCTATCTCTCCCACAAGATCATGCCTATCCGTTCAATTCATCTATCAATCTCACCATTTCGTTTTTACATGACATTCTCTTCTCCTGTTGTAAATGCTGCCACGCTGACAATGAGTTAAACGTGTGTATGCAAAGGAGGATAGACTATTGTGATAATTTGAATTTGAAAACATACGTACAAGGGGGAATCAGTATGGGGAGAACGAAGGCTCTTTTAACTTTGTGCACGGTAGCACAAAAGTAACAACAAGGCAAGTGCGTACACAACAAGAGCAAAAGTGACATGCAAAATCGCTTTACTATTGACACTACGAGGCGTAATGCAGATTATGTAGTATGTACAATATCGGCTTAGTCTAATAAATACGCAATAATAAACCGGTAATATCGGGAAACTAGACTAAATATTATGGTGGTGTTCAAAAGCTCACAAAAAGACAGAGTTCACTGTTCGCACAACCAAAAAGGGTCACTTTGCTTCTGAATACAATGGTTCAATAGTAGTTGTTTTCTTCCTCTTCCGTCGTCAATTCCAAAGGTTATCGCCCTAAGTAAAGAGGATCCTGGTTGCGTCATCAATCTTTTTTCAACGTTGTGATGACGTCACCATTTTGGAATAGTTAATTGATGACGGAGGACGATTTGTTATTTAGATATTCGCGGAAGAATGACGATGATTACAACGAAGAACCCAAGAAGCGGCGGGATTATCTCGACAGATGGAAGGTACCAGAGCGGCGGGATCAACTCGTCGGTAACCTTAAAATCAATATAAAATATGATTATTTGAAGCAGATCAATAATGTTTGCAGACCTGCAACGGTGCTGGCATTACACATTTCATTTATAATTTAATGGATACATACCTATATTACCGCCGATTTCATACAAAGCGTGTGTTTTCAGAGCCATATCAGGATTCATTCGTGTGAGAAGGCAGCTGAGGTTAGGACCATTTTTGTTGATTTCTTGAGCTCTTGGAACCTGTCTTCTCCTGACCGCTCCGTTGGCTCCTTCTCCGCCATCTTTTTCCAAGGACTCGGCTTTTTTATCCGCTTCTTCTAACAGCCTGTGCATAAACAAATGAAATCCCACATATGAAACATTTAAATGTATATTTTTGGCATTGTCCATCAAGAAAGAAAAAAGTTGTTTAAACGTACGAAAGAACAATGTCACCGGCAGTGGATCCTGCCGTAATTGGCAGCACCACCTCGGGGAAGCCCAGCTGGGGTGCAGATATTCTGAGAATACTGCAAGGCGCAGATTTACAACCTGAAGGAGGGGCGGCAGATCCATTCACAGCAGATTTTCCATTTCCACCGTTGCCATTCCCGTTTTTTGCCTTTTGTCTTTTGAGGCGGGCTCTGTCGTTGATTTGCCTGAGTTGAGAGAGAAGATCACTGGGAATTACAAATAGGGTAGAACCATATTTGATGAGAGTTTGGGTTAGTTTCACCCAGGTAGCCGCACGACTCAGCTGAAAAAAAAAGAAATTCAAAATATGATTTTTTCCTTGCTTCATTTGGGAGGCTTAATAAATATGACTAAAGTATTAGGTATGCAAGCAGTACCTCTTTATTTTGTGATCCAAGAGCTGAGGTTGGCACCAAGTTTGGTGCAACAATCAACGAGACATTCTTAATTCCCATTTTGTTGCTGTCGGAATTTTTCACAAGCTCTCTAAGAAACTGGAGGAGTTGCCGAAGAACGGCCTGATGACTCTGTGGAAGAAGTAGTATAAGAAGACGGAGGCATGTTTCCATATTTCGTCCTCTCAATTTATCTAGTAAAATTATCCAAATACATTAGTTCAATGTGGGTTTCCGGCGCACTTTACACAAATAACTTGCAACATTTATGTTAAAACTATGCATACCTGCTACGTCAAAAAATGTATCAATATATTCAAATCCCAAAAGAGGGACAGGCAATTCTCGCAAAAATTGCTTGAGCAAGTTGGCAACATCGTGTGACGAACATTGGTTCATTGCGGCGTCCACCTAAAATTATATAAACTTATGAGATCGTGTTCACCGTAAGAAACAAACACTCAAACAGTCAAACACCAATTACACGGAATAAACTGGCCTACCTGTTCGGGTTCAGTATAAAGACTAGATTCAAAAGTTGCCCGTAGATCATTAATTTTAGCTTTCTGTCCGGCCATCCGAAGAAGACCTTGCTCACTTAAGGACCGCTTCCACAAGTGGGATACAAGCTAAACAAAATAGAATATCGTATAAAGTATTTGTCGTGTGACAGCTATTGCTCTTTGTACGATAAACTTATACGTATTTTAATTATCAATTTTACCTTTTCAAAAATAATTGGCACTTCCAAGCTACTATCCCCCGTGACTTGTCTATCTTTCAAAAGGAGCGCTTCAAGGGGAACTCCAAATAAGTTACTGCCATTGTCCTCACCTCCTGACAAATTCTTTTTCAAACCTTTCTGCACTTTCCTTTTCCTCACTTGAATATTAGAATAATCACATTGAGCAGTAAGCTCCATCAACAAAATGGGTCGAATGCTTTTGGCATCCTCCTCACTCAAATCACTCAACCGGGTTACTCCTGACGGGTCCGCTGGAATTACCTCGTCCTGTTTAGACGAAAAAGTAATCGATTAAAAACCAGTCACCAAAACTAAATTATACATTACAACGTTGTCCATTTAGACTTATATTTTCATTACAAGAAATTCGTCATCGTCAGCTTCGGTCCCCAACGAGTTTCCATTAATTCTATTTAACTCAGCCGTAAATCCTCCTGTTTTTGCAGGAATGAAAGGACTAAACGTCTTCGTGCTCACTTCTTGACTCAAAGTGCCTCCCGTCGTGATCTGAACTTGATTGGGAAGACTTGTCGGGGCCTGATGATGGTGATGATGGGTAATCACCGCTTGACTCACATGTTTCTTGGCCGGGATGTAACCCTTCATGTAGATAGTGCCCACATTATGGTATCCCAAAATCTCAATGCCATTGATAACGTCTGACGCAACTTCCCCATCGGTCGCCGAAAAATTTCCAATCACTGGGAATCTTAACTGAGACTTGAACAGATCCTTATTACGACTAGGAGGGGAGGTGGACGCTGGCTGCCCACCCAAACTCTGATGGGAGTGATGGTGGTGATTATTATACTGCTGGTTATGGTGGTCATGGGCAAAAATGGACACAAAGTTTGGCACATGATGATTATGATTGTTGGGTGAGCCTGAAGTAGTTTCCTCCAATTCATCCGCGGAGTTGGACTGGCTGTTGAGGGGACGACGACGATGATGATTCGTGAAAAAAGAATGATTGAAAAACATCAAATAGAAAAATTAGCATTGCCACCACGAGATAGTTGTAAATCATTTAATGTGTGTAGGCCTTTTTTATAGACGGGTGTGTGCACACACTCCACTACTTTGTTGTTGTACTGCATACCTTCTTTGATGACGAAGTGTGGGTGAAGATGTTCTCCTTGGAGGGGAATCCGACGATGGGAACTCATTTGAATCCAACGAGTCAGGCGTTGCACTGCGTGAAGAATCCTGCAAGCGATAACACGTAACGTTAACAAAATACTCATACAAATTGCCTTTTTAGCATAAACGGCAGCAGCTTTGGGGAATGACAAAATTTATTATGATTGCTGTCCGCTCAGGAAATAATCGCATACAAACTGTTAAATTATTCATTCTTCTTAACGAAACATACCTTGTTTTCTGAGAGATCACTTTGGAAAAAGCCTCGAATATCTGGAGGCCTACGCATTTTCCTCCGCTTCTTCAGGGTTGCATTTAACGTCTGCACTCGGCGCCGCAAAGCTTCCACCTAAAAATTTTAATAAAAAATAAATATCGAAATTCGAACATTGTAATACGTTTAAAATATCATTTTTCAGATTTTTTTTTACCTGATGCGGTTTTAAACTCAGCTTCTGAACTGCCGGCCCAATATCATTTTCCGGAAGGGATTTGCCTTGTCTCCACTGTTGGGTCCATTCTCCCAACCCCACTTCAGACAACCAGTCTGCCTCAAGTTCCCCTGGAAGATCAAGCCAGAAAGATTTTAATTTTTTGTACTTTATCAGTCCACAACAGCACGGCTCGTCTTCTTTTACGGCTGCTTCTCCGTTATTACTACAAATCCTACTGACTAGCTCTAGCCTGACTTGATTATTTTTACTTCGTTTGCAACGGCTACAACGACTACGGAGCTTTTTGCTGAGGAGCCTACGCTTTGACCGTGATGCCGATGACGACGACGATGATAGTGGCAAGCTTCGCCAATAGTTTATAAATTTGGCCAGAAATTCCATAAATAAATTCTACCACCACCCCTGCTGCTGCTGCTGATATTGCCACCACTTCTTAAGCTTTACTACACGACGACCAGCGTGTGTTGTAAAAAACGAAAATATACTAGCATTAAAAAGCACAGTCTGAAAAAGCGTTCGAGAGCAGCGAGAGATTTCTATCAAGGAGGTCAACTAGTAGTAAAAAAATTTGATCGACAACGACAACAACACACCACCAACAGCAGAGCAGGATCAGCAACAGCCACAAAACCAAATCCACTTTTTTATCGTTTGATTTTTTCACACTTGCAGCGCGGTGACTATAGAGAGCAAGCGATACAGTAGTAGGTGATTAGCGATTATTACAGTACTGTCAATAAAATTATGATTTGATTTGATTATATGCGCGCTTATTATTCTCTCCTCCCCATAAAAAATTCGTTATTACATGGCTAAGCCCAATGACCAAATTTATCAGTTTTCTACGTGACCAACCACAGACACGTAACTACCTACAACCTGCTTCAACGTGTCATGAAATGCTAACTTGAAACAACAAAAACATCTCCCAAAAATGAGTAATTGGAACAAGCAAACAAAAAAATAATTTTTGGAAAAACAACAGAGTTATTCATTTGGGAGTACTGCGTTGGTACAGGTAGAGACGCAGAAAAAAATTAGAACGTTCCAAAATAATCGTTTTACTAATCCTGTCCATACTTATCAGCATGAGGCCAAAGCCAATTTATCATAACTGATGGCGACTTCCAAATCAACTAGAGATTTCATAATAAGTCTATTCATATAATTATATGTGCCTACTTGCCTACATACATAACGCAAACAGTGAATGTTAAAAAAATATTTTGTGAATGTGCGTCATCATGATCATCATCATTACTAGTAAACAAATGACGGAATGTAGTTTTTGTATCTATTATATAATAATCACGGCGAGGGGGCTTACCTTCGTCTGTAACGTTTCCTTTATGCTCCTCATCATCAAAACGCTCCTTGTTGGCCGCCTCAGCCCAAAACGTCTCCTCTTCCAGGGGCTCATGATTCACAGTAACGGTTACTGGAAGAGCTGACGGTTTTTTGCCGATTTCTACTGTGACACTCATTTTGGCTAATTTGTGATTTGGTTCAAGGTCGAACCCTTGAAACTGGTCCCTTTACTTTAAAACAACGGCGAATTTTATCACGCGAGATTTCGCAACAACGGCATCTACTGTGGTAAAACCACGTATTTATAATTAGAGTTTTGCACAACTGCCTCTCACTTCACGTCTGCATTCAATACAGGGTGGTTATCAACTAAATCCTTAAAGCAGCACTAAACTCTCGGGTATATAGATAGTCTAGCCCCGACTGTTTACTGTGCGATATCGTAAGTTGTCATACAGAAGTTAAGCACTCTCAATTTATCGGATATCTCTCTACTTTTACTTCTGTTTCGCTCTCTCGCTGGCTTATCTTTTCTATCCCATGATCGTTACAGTAAAATAAATAAATTGTTTGCTTTACACCTGGACGATCGTGAGTACATCAGCAATAATTATTATTACTTTTATGAAATAATCGCTATCGTGGATAATTTGATAAGAATTATTTTACAATCCGACGACGTCACGAACAATTGACAATAGAGAATGTGTGACTGTACAACAACTAAACTGTGATTTTTCCACTAATCAGTACACAAACATTCACTTTTCTGCAAACCGCGGTATTACATAAACAAAATCGGAGGAAAATGACGCAGTCCATTCGCCAAGTACTTATCAATTCGTTGAAAAAAGTTTTTCCAAAACCGCAAAACAACCATGTGTCACGGTTAAAAAACGGGGACAATAACCAACACGTCACCAATTACACGACGTGTTTTATTTATCCTTCGAATCGGGCATCGCTTCTAGGTGGTGTAAACTAGATATGTCTTATCATTGGGTTGTCGTGTAAAGGTGGTTCTTCGTTCAGTTATTGACGGGGTTGTTTACACGATTGCGATTACCAGCTGGGAATGAGGATATCAGAGAATAACGACTCCTGGTAAAAAAATCTGGAACAAAAAAATAAAAAGTTTGTTAGCAATGACGGTGGTACGGTCGGTAAATTATATTGGAGTACAAATATTTATAAATATTTACACACACGAAATTTGATAAGCTCAGGCTCAGTCGAGAGAGCTTGAAAGAAAACGTGCCAGTGTCCTGTTTGTTTACAAAATTACAAATGTGAAAGCACAGCAGTCGCACCAACTTACAAACACACGGCGACGAACTGAGGGAGCTCGTAAATACGTATGAGGATGACTGATGATGAGTGTGCGTACGTTTAAGAGTTAAAGTAATAAAAATACAACCAGTTAAAACAGTTAAATAAAATGCTTCATTTTTTCACAGAGAGCTTCATCATGCATCACCATCATTAACATTTGTAAATCACAACAGAAACAAAGTCATTTTACTATTATTTTACTAATTGCCTTGAAATCCTCACACATAATAATAATGTCCTATTCAACTTCATTAGCGTCAATTCACCCACACAGTAAGTAGTAAGTAGCAGCATAGTAGCCAGCCACTTTTCATTCCCTCATCCTTTTTTGCTTATCTTTTCATCTTCTACCTGTCTTGAGCATATCCGAGACGAAATGTCATTTTTACCTGCGAGCTTCTGTCAATTTTCCCATGCTATAGCGCTTGCACACAAAAACTCCTTTAATTGACTTTGTGCGTCTTCTCCTCCCCTTTCTTTCCTCCTGACTCCTCTAGGCTGACGTCGAGAAACAACTTTCTTTATCGCATGAAAACGTGTCGTCGTCTTCTTGTCTCTCTCTACACTTGATTGATAAGCTCTCCCTCCTTCAATCCCTTTTAAGACTGCACATTTTACTCGTAAAGTCAGGCCTATGAGTAGGTACACGCACTAACTACCCGTTTGCAAAAAAAACTAAGAACGGATGGACATCATCAACATCATGCCTCTGGTACGTACGCAACGCACCTTTCAATTAGGCACACAATCACGCATTCTCACGAATAAATAGTGAGTTACTCTCCCAACCTCATCTACAACGGCAGAATTCTCCTCTTCTCCATTTCTTCTCACTAGAAAAATTCAACTGCAACACCCACACTTTAAATTACGATTTTTATTACTTCTCTGCCTTTTTTTTCATAACAAAAACCTAACATGCAAGTAACATCGTTCTTATCATCACACGTCAAACTGCTGCCATTAGTTGCTACTGATGATAGACTAAACCCAGCAGCAGTGCAGTGGCAGGCTCGCGATCGCGAGAGAAAACGGATGAATACCAGAAAATAGAGCAAAAATACTCCACAATCTCTTCCCATCTATACAATTTTTTTCTTCTTCGTATTTACCGTTTTAAAAAGCGTCGTATTTTTCATCTAATAATAATCTTTTAGTATTGCTCGTCGTGATTCCTAATCCTAATCACACCATCCTCCTCCTCTTGCATGTCGATTTACCAGTAGCAGTTCCTGACTTTTTTCCCGTGAGTGCAACACTCCACTTCAGTAGCCCAGCCAGCCCCCAGTAGCAATACAGCAATAAGCAACCACTGCCACTTGAGTCGATTAGTGGTATGGCTGGCTACTTACTACTAACTTCACACGTCATATACAAGTCTTCTATAATTGAGCTTATCATAAAAATGCTTGCAGATTCTTATTACATTGCATTTACATTTTCCCCTCTTCTCAACTCCACTCTGCAACTTGTTGTCAGCCACCATTATTATTTTAACTACCAACACGTAAATGCGTTTCACAGCTTCCCATGAAAAATTACAAATGACTTTGCTTGTTTGCTTCAATTACCGCCCGAACTAGTCCGCCGCTAACTGCTACTACTACTACTACCACCACCACCACCACTAACTAATAACAAACGCCAATAAATGAACAGCCAGTGTAAAATAATAAAGCCAAATAAAAATAATAACAACTTTTCTTTTAAAAAATGATTTACTAGATCGTTACTTCAAAAACAGTTTGGATATTTACTGCGGGGTTCTCTGTTTTACACATGACAGGACAAAATGCTGTGCTACTGATCAGATAAAAGATAAGACCCCTTTTGTTCGTAACTTTGTGAAGCTGGCGCGCTGTGTGTATAAAGTGTTTATTTATTTGCTTCAACAAAAAACTCCACTGCCCACAACAACATCTCGCGGCGGCGCAGTAGCAGCAGCATCAACAACAAGATGACATAGAAGAGAAGTTGTTATTTGCTATTTACTGATAAGCTCACAGTTTACATTTTTTCGCATATATGTGCACCATGTTTTTTCACACTGCAAATTACAACCGTTGTTTTCTGTCCGATTGCTTTAGCTTTGGTTTCATGTCAGTCAGTAGTGGTAATAATCTCGTTCTCCTCAGTCACCATCGACAATCACAACAACAGAACATGACGACGACCACAACAACAAAGAGCGTTGCACACATTTTTACACGCGGTTTATCTCCATCTAAATAGTCTACTTATTTGCGACATTGCGACAATCAATTTAAAAAGTGATGATGACGATGACGATGACGATGAGGAATTCATCCAACTACATCGCACTGCTTATCTGTTGTTGTAGCACACAGAAAAATTGGCACCAACTGATCATTATGGTTATTTTGTCCCTGTCTCCCTCTTCTCCGCCGAATATTATACCAATCAAGTCGCAATTTTAATGGAATTGTTTGTTTGACGAGATGGCAACATTATTACATTACGTCTCTCTGCTGACCCTTCCGACAATAGAGTATAATCTCCTTAATCGTTCTGTACAGCTCGCTGACTCACTGACTATGGCATTTTCAGTTTATTGATTGGTTTACTTTTCGCTTTGTGTATTTATACGCGGCTTATTATTATTATTATTATTATTTTTTTGCGGTTACACCAACAAACGTCGGTCGTCGGTGCTGCAGTTATTACACGCTCTTGTTTCGCCATTGGATCAAATGTCAACCAACCACCACTACCACCGCCTCACTTACTCTTTTTTATTCACGGCAAACAACGCTCATTTTTACATTGTAAGTGAGCCCACATGAGATCACCCACCACAACACCACCGTCACCTGTTGTAATAGGTGCGCGATGTATGGTTACCAAATGCCGACAAAACTTTGGTACAAGTCACCTTTAAATTGACATTTACGTCGCGCCATTTAAACCCACTCCAAAACATCTAGTGCTACGATTGCTCCACTTTTCTACTTTTTGTGTCATAATATCGATCGGTGCAGCCATATGCCACCTTTTCAATTTTCTCCCTCTCTCTCCCCCCTCTCCTCTCCTACTTGGCCGTTATTCTCTTCTTCACACGAAAAAAGTCTCCTCCAATTAGTAAACCAAAGAGAGAGATGATTTTTACTGTTACTTGTACACAAAGCCTTTTATGCCTATTTTTATTGTAAACCAGTGTGCATTATTCAGACAGATAAATAAAATTACAAACAATATAAATAAAACGACATTTTTTTCTCTCTTCTTCTTCTTCACTGATTATCTTGTTTGTCTGTTTGTTATACACAAAAGCTTTAAAAAGTGAACAATAATAAAAATGCAAACTCTCTGTCTTCTTGGCTCTGGCTCTGCCTTTTGTTACTACACACACAAGAGGTTTATATACACATGAGAGGTGCGTGCGTGCACTAAAAAGTTACAAAAGTTACAAATACCAAAGTTGTAATAGCCATTGTTAAAGTTGCTACAATAAAAAAATGAATGGATGTAGTATAAGTCTCCTTTGAGTGGTGCCCTGCCAGTGCCAGAAAGCCAACTTGTCTACCTCTGCATTTTATCTGCTCTCTGATGCTCCAACAATGATACATTGACGATGATCATGGCAAAAAGCCGCAATGCCACGGTATTGCTAAATAACTTCCCTACCTACGTGTCCAATTGCCCTTTAAAAATCGACACCATAAATTAATCAACGTAAATAAATGCACATAGATATACTGCCTACGTATGGCACTCTCTCTCTATAGGGATGTCACTGTCAGCCAGTATATTATACGCCAATAATAATAATAATTTGCGAGAAAATGCAATCTTGCAATTAGAATGGCATTCTGCTCATGACTCACCATTGTAGAGGAATTCAAGCAAACTGGGACTGTTGACATTATATTGTCGGTATGTGTGCTGCTGTGTTAGTAGTGGCGTGGCTGTGGTGACGAGAATGATAAGAAGAAGGAGAGGAGAGATATCAACCAGCATTGTCGTCGAAACATAAATAAGACTTTTGCCTTTTCATTGTTATCATTTCGTCCTGTAATTGTCACATACTTTCCCAAGAGTATTAAAGAAATGTTCTATTTGTCCCACAACAACAGAGAGCTCCCGATGATATACGACAGGTAGAGGGATGTAGCAATAAATAACAAAGTGATACAAGATCATTGCCATAATATGGAATAAAAGGAATATTGTACCTGCGAGTAATCTTAATGAGCACGAAAAAAAATGTTCTGATCATTAATTTTTACGCTCATTTCTACTCGGCAATTACGAATTCATGTTGGGTAGTTAATAAAGTTAAATTAACAACTATAAAAAGGCTATAAACTATATATATTTTTTTCTCTGTACAAAGAAAATCTATAAAAGTTAGTGTTGGTGCGTGTAAACATGCGCATTTATTTATAAAACCCTGTTATTAGAAACCGCACCTGTCTGCATTTCATTCATTATAAATGCAGTGCAGCCCAATTAAAAGGCAATCACTGCAAAAAATACGTAACAGAGAACTGGATGCGAGCATCAGCAACAAAATAAATGCAAAAATGCTTTCACATAATTTGAAGAAGCAATTTGGGATTCGTTTTCGTTTCAGCAGCTTTCAAAATGCGCATCAAGCATCTTCTTTCAAAAGTGTTGACTGTTGCTTATCTTAGTGTTGGTGCGTGTAAACATGCGCATTTATTTATAAAACCCTGTTATTAGAAACCGCACCTGTCTGCATTTCATTCATTATAAATGCAGTGCAGTCCAATTAAAAGGCAATCACTGCAAAAAAAAATACGTAACAGAGAACTGGATGCAAACATCGGCAACAAAATAAATGCAAAAATGCTTTCCCATAATTCGAAGAAGCAATTTGGGATTCGTTTTCGTTTCAGCAGCTTTCAAAATGCGCATCAAGCATCTTCTTTCAAAAGTGTTGACTGTTGTTTATCTCCAACGATAAAAATCTCAGGAGATAATCCAGCCAGCAGCGGCAGTCAACATATTCCTTCCTTTTTTGCTCCTCTTAACCAAAGCATCTCTGCATCTCTGACAAAACAACCGTTTAATTCAATCTCGCTGTAGCATTGAGGAATTTGTAGCTTTTCTGTCTACTACACTAANCATATTCCTTCCTTTTTTGCTCCTCTTAACCAAAGCATCTCTGCATCTCTGACAAAACAACCGTTTAATTCAATCTCGCTGTAGCATTGAGGAATTTGTAGCTTTTCTGTCTACTACACTAACAAATATCCCGTTAAAAAATCTAACAGTGATTGCACATATCAATTAATCATAATCAAATTGACTCCTTTGCCCTCGCAGTGCCCTCTGCAATAGCCACGGATGCACAAAAAAGTGTACCTGTGTGTGTGTCTCTCTCTCTGTGCATATTATCATATACCGCCATCAGAGAATTTTATTTTTGTAAAGCAAAGCGCCATATACTAATAACGTCTCTAATAACATTGTTGCCACCTCAGGCCCCTGGCAAACACTTTTTTCCGACCTTTTGTTTTGTTTTTTTGTTGTGATTTGCTTTGATTGAATTGGAATTATTTTGCATGTTGCACTCTAGCTCTAGCACAAGTTGTTTTGTCATCATCATCACTTTTTTGTTCTCTCTGTCTTGTCGTGATTCCTTTATCTCTTAAACAATTTGACCTTCCCTGTTTTTTTTACTTGTATAAATATTTTTTTTCTTTTAGACAAATACCGACACTGACAATATAAACCAACTGTAAACACAAATACCACAAAAAAGAGCAACATTATATGGTATTGTGTTTGTGTGTACCATCATCATGTTTTTGCAAGTTCCGCAAATTAAGCGTGTAGCCTTTCGTCGACACTGCATATATGTAACTAACAGTTTTTTCCTCGCGTTTGTCAGGAGGAAACCCAGTAAATCTTTTTTGATGGTGTGATAGTGGCAGGGATTTTTTTTCACAAAAAAAAACTTTTTTTTCTCTCTCCTTCTAGTAACCAGTTAAACTACTAAAACATGTCATGATCCCTATTATTTCGTGTACAGGATACTACTACTTGAACAACCACACTACATTATCGTTTTAGCATTTTAATCGTTTTTATTAAACGAAAACTTAATGAAGCCAAAAATTTTCCACATTCTTTTTTCCTTTGTAGTCTGCTACCATGTATTACTACTACTGCTGCTGCTGCTACTACTATTGCTGGTGGCACAGAATAAAAATGCTAATTTAAACATTTCATTAAAAGTTTTCGTGTAAACTTGAATCGACTTGTGTGATGATGACTAGATGAGGAGGACTCTTTCAAAGTGTTTTTATGATAAACACGTAAAACATTTATACAAAGTGGCACCGTGTATACATCGTAGATGTGTCGATAATTGTGAGGAAAATTGGTACATGAAATCTTACTTATTGAAACATGTCTAAGGAGAACATAACAATGCGTGCATGATAATATGCAGATGAAATGATGTGAGTGAGGGGAAAATCGTAGGTAGTTAGATTTTTGGCAAGGGCAACTGCCACACAGCGCAGAAGAAAAAAAATGCCTGGTTTTTGACACAAAGAGAAAAGCGTCAATGGGTCAAGTGTGCGGTGATTTCGCTTTGCTACGACGACAACAACATGTGTTCTACCCTGGTGACTTTTAACTGATGATGATCCATGTCACGTTTAACATTACATTTTATATAATATAATTTGTGCATGGTTGCATGTGTGTGCATGTGTGTGGCAATTGGCAATCAAGATTAGGAAAAATGCAAACAGTGCTGCTGGCGGCGTTGCCGCAACGAAGTTTAGAGGACAACAGACGTCTCCGTAGGGAAATCCCTCAGAAGGAGAAACACCATGATATAGCTTTCTTGTAGAAGGCATATATTATATTCTCGTCATAATTCTTTTCGCGATTTTCCACACTCATACAGGATTTTTTAACCCTGGTGACTTGCTGACTTTTGACTGGCAACCGTAAAACTGTCAAGGCAAGCTGTGCAACCAAGTGAACCGAGAGAAACAAGAACAAAAGGAGGGAAAGGACGACGACAACAGCTACATCACAATTACTCCCGGTAATAATTATCTCCATTCTGTCACGTACCACCAGAAATAACGGAATGCGGCCATTATCATGATCGTCAGCACTTTACAAGGAGGAAAATTGAAATCTCAACTATTCGTATATATTTTTGGGTATTTCTGGCACTAACTAACTATCTCTCTATGTTTATAGACTTGGTGACAGGAGAGTAATTAAAATCGATAAAATTTATGAGTTTTGAGGTTCTAAGTCATGACACGATTTATTAAGCCATTACTATTCTTTTGTGGTGAAGGAACCGAGTTAGCATAGCAAAATTTGACAAAAATAGGCAGTTAAATGGACAGTATACACGCCACTACGGCAATTTTACAAGCACATCGACACACCTGAAAACTTTAAATCTTTATCGTTTATGCACCACACCTGAAAAACCTCCGCAGTAAATATTTTATGCAGCCGGCACTCGGCACATCGTTATCTTTGCTCTGACACAATGTGCCAGAAATGTCCGTAAAAAATGAAGAAGATGCCGATTTTCAAAAAGAACAAAATTTTATCCTCTCTTGGCATTTCCATTTCGCTATGATAATTTTCTGCAATTCGTTAATTTTTAGCAATGGAAGTCCAGTGTTGTGTTGATTGATGTGATTTTTTCGTTATTAGAGATAATTTACATTTTCTGTCATTGCGCGCGTCAATGATCTACTTCAAATTCAAAATAGCAAAACCGAAACAAACCAAAACATTACTACCGAACCACTTGATATATCTTTTGATTAATTTGGTTAACCAATATAAAAAATAATTAAAGTTGGAATCCAAATTATTCAAAAAGATATGCTGTAATTCCCTTGATACTGCCTCTCTACAATGTTTCTTATTTTAAAATCAACATAAAATTAGCGAATATTTCTCAAAATTATGTACATTTTTGCCAAGCACCACATTCCCAGTCAAGCGGACGGATATACAATACGGTAACTGCATACCATCGAACGAACGGGACATGAGTACAGCCTATGACATAGCTTATATATATGGCTTATCAGAGAAATCTCCACACTAAAACTGTATATCAGCCCGGTACCATTTAAAATTACAGCTTACTACGATATCGCATAGGTACACGTTGTGTTTGTGTTTTTCAATGGATATAGATAATCGGCCTTCCTGGTCTTTGACATTCCTGCATATTTTATGATTGCGCATTACTTTATTTTTAGTTCGTTCACTCTCTCGCTGGTGCCATCTTCCTCAACATCATCTACCCCCCTCCCCATCCACTATTATTATTGCATTACAGCAACATCGTCCATTATCATTACGATTACGGCATAAACTGGTTTCCCCCGAAAAAAAAACTGTCATCCTTTTCTTCTCTGAAAATAGCTTGCTGCGAGATTTGTGTGGTTGCAGGCAAGTCGCTCCTTTTTTCCCTTTTCCTCCTCCTTATGCTTCTCGCCATCTCTCTCTCTCTCTCTCTTTCTCTCCTCAACCTTTCTTTCTTTTGAACTTCGAATACATGGTCAGATACCACCACCACCAAAAGACCAGAACAACACTCTCTCCGTCGTTGTCGACCAAGTACCTGAGGTCCCTGACCAACGACCACCACCACCACTATTACCAGCAACCACACCAGAATAAATTCCATCAGGCGCAAACAAAGAGGAAAAGTTATATTTTTATTTATTATTACACAACCACCAACCAAAAAGTCATGTTTCATCCCTCCTCTAAAAATTCATTCATCTAGCTTTTGGCAGTGATTTGTTTCTTTTCTTGGATCGGTTCGATCTTTCAGTCTGTCTGTCTCGTGAACTGCATTTTTATTATTACGATTAAAACAACAGCACCATATATTATCAAGTTGTATTACTGCGCTGCTGTTGCTGCCAGAAGTAAAAGAGGCGAAATTAAGTGTGCAATAAATTTTTAAAAGGGATATACATGCATTTTTTTCGTCTGCGGCAGTAATAATTTGTATTGCGAATATTTTCTGAAAATAAAACTTTTGCCTTTTAATGTACACAACCACAACCAACCAACCAATTGGGCAGTGTCAGGGTATATGAGTACATGCAAATTCTTGCCTGGCTCGCGGAGTTACAAACAGTTAGGTTGTTACTTTGAAAACGAAAAGAGGAGAAAAAACGAAGTTGTAGACAGAAATATTTACGATGTGCATGATAAAGGCTGTTTCAACTTGACTTGTACACCAGGTAATTTGGACGAATAGTTTACCTGACAAGCAGGGAATTGAGAGTGTCTACATAACAGCAGCAAGCAACAGGGGGATGTTTTTAATGACGGGACGGACGCGTATAGAATTCTGAATAATGAAGACAAGAGATACAGTTCGGTAAATTGAAATTTGCCATTTTAGTGCAGTTCAGAGAGGGAGAGAGAGATAAGGGGGAAGAGATGATGTAAAAAGAAAATGAAAGGGCAACCATCAAGAAAAACGGTTGTCATGATCACGGTGGTGCTGATGATGGTGGCAGTGTTAGTCGCAAAAATACTATCGTTTTTCACTCTCATCATGATGATCCCTTTAAAAATATAAAACAGCAGAAATTCCACCACAAAATGAGTAACCTTAAAAACCACACTCCATCATCATCAGTGAGCTGCACGGATACCTACTTTTATACTTTCCATTATCACCACCATAATTTTTTATGCTTTTAAATTGCTCAGCAAAGCAAGCATACAATATCAATTATCCCACCTTATAATCTGCCTGTATAATGCACTTTTTTCCACATCAAAGTTCTCGGTCTCGGTTCTCATCTAAATACAAATGAGCATTTCTGCTAATCAACCCCTAATGAAAGCGAGACACTCAGAAAATAAATAAAAAAATATTATTACCGCAGTATACCTTAATTCACAATCCCTCTCGGTCCTCCTCTACCAAATAACACACTTTGAGTTTGAAAGGGAAGAAAAAAAAAGTTCTTTGCTCCGCGTCCGGACATTTTTACAGGGAATGCTCAAAGTCATATTACACTTATAGCCGCACACTACGCTATGGCATGGTGTATAATGGTCACGTTGAATTATTTAAATCAAGTCAAAAGAGTCAAGTGGAAGGTAGGACAAGACAAGAGAATGCAAAAATTCTCTGTGCTGTTGTTATATTGGCCATTTACTAATCTACATATGGTATGTACACTATTACGCTATACCTGCAATTTTTGGTCATCTATATAGCTTCACGATGTGAGGCTCACGTTGATGATGGTGATGATCATGACGAACGATGAGGTTCACGTTCACGACCCTCTCTCTGTCTATTTTGTTGTTTTTTGCAAAATGCAATGCGCGCAGTGAGCAGGCAAATGTGACGCAATATCAGAGAGGGGGAGATAGAGAGGAACCAAAAAGCAACATTCAAAATTTTTAAATTGCCATTGAGGAGCAAGTACCTCTACTCAACAACACGCAGCCATCATCACCACCACTATATGCAACGACCACAAACAATCAAAGGCAAATTTTTTTTCTAATTCATTCCCCATTACAGTCATCAAATTCCTCCCCATATCAGTCTGCCGTCAACAGGATCATAGCATTTACCATCACCCTCGTCGTTATCATCATCATCGTCATCATCATCATCCCCCCAT
>JAHZNE010001084.1:0-21693 GCA_027744055.1 Callyntrura sp. NNG-2020 | reverse complement strand
TTACCTCGAGGTAATCCTTAAACCATGTACCGGAACAAGGGTAATTGAGACATAGGTACGGTTCTAACATTTATTCATGTAGCTTAAATTCGGACGAGAAAGGAGAGACGTCGAAATTTGAATTTAAATACACACAACAAAGGGCTCAAATTCGGTACACATGTAACCCTTTTTAATTCACACAAACAAACCAAGGCCAGGCGGGCCCAGCCATTCATTTCGTTTATGATGAGTAAAGCATATTTTACACCTGGACCCTGGACCCCGTAGCCATAACAAAACATTCTTTTTCTTCTAATAAAACTGTTGTTTCTAGTGAAATGCAATTAGTCACAAATTATTACATTACATAGTATGCTTCGATTACTTTTCATACAAAAACAAAATAAAACCAACATACAATATGCTTAGGATTATCGTAATCGTTAATATAAGTATCCCGCAGTTCTTTCTCATCTAATCATAATCATCACCAGAAAATATTGTGGCGCTTACTACGCATCTGAAACGTTATAACCTTGTGAATTTTTTGTTGAGTTGAACAAGAAATTAACAAGTATGGTGTTTTTTGGATATTAGTCATTTGCCCTCTTTGGAGAACATGGAAAGAATATTATCGAAATGATGACGCTTTACTATTATCGTATTTATTATCGTAACTTGTTCTTCACATGGTTACCTGCCTGTCGCAATCTAGACCAGGGCAAAGTTCACGGTAGAGAGAAACCGGAGAAGGCAAAAGAAAGCATTGTTTTTTCAAGAAAATAAGAAAATTATGACCCTGTAAAGCTCGTCCCATGTTGTTGATCTTACCTATCTCTTTCTTTCTTTTTTACTTTTTACCCATTTTTTTCGTTTCTTTCTCTTAACCACAGAGAAAACACCATGACTTAGTAGATGAGCAATGTACACGTATAAATGCTCTTTCACACACACCACAGACCACCTTGTCTTTTCTCTCTCTCTCTCTCTCTTCTTTCTTTCTCGTGTCTTTTTTCTTTGCCATTGGACCTTCTTACAAAAAGCAACGTTCCCCAGCAAGGAACCCTTTGTCTATGGCCCAGTAACTGCACACATATTTTAACAGCCTTTCTGCTGCAGAAATAGGTGCTATGGTGACTTCTCCATAAGTAAAATTTTTCTTCGCTTGCTTGGTTTCGTTTTTCTTTAGACCTCTTCTCCACCTTGTGCTGTTTCTTGTTCACCGAAAAAAACTTTTTTCTTAAATAAACGCTTTGGGTCGATCATTCCTCTTTGGAATGGTGTGTCTGTGTATGCATGTATATATATATTCATGTATATATGGTTGCGAACTAACTGAAGCCAACAGAAAGAAGAAAAAGAATTAGGGGATGGACTCCTTTTCTCTTCCTGTCTGCTTTTCCTTCTCCCTAACAGGTTTAGACAAGCAGGCAAGTGGAACAACTTTTTAAGTAAGTATTATTATTATTGTGCATTTTCTCTTTCTTGAGAGAAATCGGACCAAGACGACGACGACTTAAAAGATGAGATGATGGTAGTCTTCGTCGTGGATGTGGGTACAACCGACATCGCCATCACAAGAAAAACACATTTGTATCAAGAAATACAGCGACCTACATATTACAGCACAGCGCAGCAGCGATTCTTTGTGTATGTGTGGAACGTACCTTGCCGATATACCTGATTACTAGAAAGGAGAAAGAAGCTTAAAAGAAACAGGCAATACAAATAAGTATTTCCTACCGGGTACTTAACAGCTTCCCCGATAAAAAAGAAAAGGATATATTCCTTTAAGAAAATGGTCTGACAATTTGGTGTCTTGGTAGTGTAGACTTCAGCACAGAGGGGAAAACCGCGAGTTATACGTGTACGTCGTTTATTCTCCCTTGTAAAAATGAATTGGGGAAAACCCGTCTCAAAACGTATTACGTCTTAAAATACGACTTGACGCCGCGGGAAACGCAAAGGCCGTGTAAAGAATACCTTGCACTTGATACGATACACAAACGCCGTGCCGGCTACCTACTATAAGCGTATAAAACACTTCGCTAAATGCCGCCGAAGCAAACCAGACCCAAAAATGATTATCGCATTTCCCTCTCGACCTGGTTAACTGTTTGTTAAGAAACGTTTCCCTTTTATTATTTTTATTTTTTCTAAAGCCTGGGAAAAAGGTAGATTTATTTGAAGGGCGCGCCTGGGTAAAACAGGTTTTAAATGGCACACGTATTACCCCACGTATTACACATTTTTATAGCCACCGGAAACCCTGACAAGATCAGGATCAAACGCACAAATTTATTTATTTTTCTTGTCTCTCTGAAACGAAGTGAAACTGCTTTATAACTCAGCATTATTTTTTTAGTTGCAAAGCCTGATGCTGATATCTCCTAGCTGGAAAAAAGAGAACAGGAAAAGAAAAGAAAAAAATTCCATGCTTTCTCTATCTTCTAACAGGATTTTCTATCAAAGTAACAAAAACAGATGTGAAAGGAAAACACACACGCACACACGTGCATATTTGTTGACTCCCCCACCAAAATGCCTAGAGAAAGCACACCTTCTGGAAACAAATTAGGTATATATTTGGCAGGCAGGTCAGTTTTGTTTGTGGAAAAGTCTTTTTTTATAGAAAAATATCGTTTGGGAAGATAAAGGAGCCACCAGAAGAATGGGTTCAAGGCGGTGTAAAAACGCATATGCAAAATATTTATATACGCTTGCGTATATTCATATTCTCATCAAGTTTTGCGTTTTCCAAGAAAGACATGTATTTTCTGAAAAGTCATATTACGTTACAATGGAGGGAAATGAGAGTTAAAAAACTTGCTGTCTCGTAGGAGGAAAACATTTGTTTGCCACCATCGTGTACATTTTGTTTGTCGTTTTTTTGCAAATAGGCACTATACTGTCACGTGTATCCCACGCTCTCCCTCTTCCAAGCCAAAACTATTTAAGAATTGAACAGATAGTGTTTGCTGGCCAGAAAATTCACACAAGTGTATAGTAATTGGCAAGATAAAAGGTTTTAAACGGAGCGGGAGAGGGTGAGAGAAAGTAAAGTGGTGTAGTATTTACCTACTTAGGATAACTTACTGTGAAAAAGGCACGACAAGATAGAGAGGAGAAAGGGAGGAAAACAAAGCAGACAAGAGAGGGAAAGAAAAGACACAACAAAAATACTCCTCCTCTTGAGTTTCTCTCTCTCTCTCGCCACATGAGTCTTCCTCTTGAGAAAAGAAACGCTATTTGGGAATTGTTAACAGACGTCTACGAAAGAAAATTCACAACTTTTCCATCGTTTCTCTTCTGTTCATTTTGTATAAATATCCTTTCTTCTTCATTTCTCTCTCTCTCTCTCTCTCTCTTCACACAGTCATAGCCTTTTCTCTTCAGCTTCCTTGCATTTACATTCAACCACAATTCATTTAATGCTTAAAAAACTGGCCTTCTTACTTTTCGAGTTTCTTCCAAGAATTAAAACACTTGACTGACTGAATCACCCAGTGAGATTGGGTTCTTATGCTTCGCTAAACTCTCACGAAAGAGGAGAAAAGTAGAAGAGAAAGAAAGGCTTACGGAAAAGATAAAGTCCGTTTTTTATCTTCTTCTGACTACAACAATAAAACCTGGTCTATTACATGGTAATATGTGCGCCCACTCAAATACACCCTTTTTTCTCTCGGAAAGGACCAAAGAATTTGTTTGTTTGCTTTGCAAAGTGGCAAGTAATCGATCGATTTGTGGGGAGAGTTTGTCAAATTGGTAGCGCTTCCCAATGTCTCCTTGATAATAAACTGTTTCTTTCTTTCTGCCTGTGGTTATTTTACTGGGTCGCCGCTGGTTTACTTCCAGTAGGTCGGTAGGTCAACAATGCTAAAGGATCTCTGTCGTCCTTCTTTTACCCCCACTTGTTCGGGCGCAACCTATCCGGGCAGATTTTCTCTTCTATTTTCTGTTCCGCCCTATGGAATGTAAACTGCTTTATGGCTTCAGGTAAATCATTTATTTTCTACATCCATACATTCATCGAGAATTGTCATGGTGTCATCTCCCAATTCGAAATTTATCATTGGGAAAGTTACAGCAAAAAGATATATGAGGGGTGCTCTACTGTTTACAGCTAATTCACGGACGATATTACCCGCCTACTACAAGGTTCAATTTTACGGCTTCTTCTTCAACTGCTGCAACTCCTCCAGAGTAAGTAGAGCAGAATATGTCTTGGTGACGATGATGGGGCAGAAATACACAAATAGTCGTAGCGCCGTAGGATAAAAAAAGAAGCTCGGAGAAAGCACATAGGGATAAAAGAGACAAACAGAAATTGGGGGTTTGTAGTTTGTGGTGTACTCTTCTGTGTAGTTTTTTGTTTCTTTTGTGTAGCCAATTCAATGTTCCCATTTACCATTTTATGCATGTAAGAAAGGGTAATAAAATAAAAATAATAATGCAAGTGTAAAAAGTGTTCCGTTCTATGTAGTGGAAGGGACTTGATCGATACACATTTTTCCGTTGGTCCATCAGTCTACTGATTCGAAAGAAACCGGGACGACATTTCTACAGTAAAGTTTGCTCGTATTTGTTCAGGGGGATTTTCAGATTCAGATAAATTTACCTACATAAATATAAAGATGGACAACTAATTAAGTCTTAAATCTTCCATTTCCGCTACGTCATTCCGTTTCTATTAATGTTCGTTTTGGTGGTGGCCATCGTCTATCGTCAGGATAACCTGATGACTACTCACCATAGAGGTATTTCTTTAATAGGTGGAGCCCCATAAAAATTGCTTCCCAAAAGAAAATATCCCCATTTTGTGGTAGCTGTGCTTGTGGTGACGACGGTGCGGTAGCAGTGCGCTGGAATGAAATGATGATAGCAGCATATATATTACTGGATCGTCGTAACGACGTCGTAGTCGTCGTCGTAGAAGTATTATTATTATTTTTTATCATTATATAATACGAGATTCGGAATGCAATCGAGCACTGTGAACGATAAACTTGATAAATGATCGACCACATTTCTCTAGAAGTAGTGTTACCGATAGCGCCACATACACTACTCCTTGTCCCTAACATCCACCCATCCTCCTCCCCACGTTCCGTTCCTTCCCACAAGAGCATCTCTTCTCTCACTATCACCACCACTTCTATTACACTACTCATTGGCCTTACAATACATTTTTTGACAAGAAAAGCGCTGTTCCTGTGGTTTTCACCTGTAAATAATGTCGAGTCATAAAATCAGCCATGAATTTCATTCTTTTTCCTACTCTCTCTCTCTCTCTCTCTTTCGTGCTCACTCAACTGTTTATATTCTACACTTCCTCTATCGCGCGCTCCCTCCACTTATTCCACTCGTTTACTATTACGTAGCACCATTATTACTATTTTTCTTTTTTTCTGCTGCTCTGCTCCCCTGTAGAAAAAAAGCCATGAAACATAATAGGATGTCAGCAGCGTGGTATGTGAAAGTGTCAAAATGGTCTACTGTGAGTTTGTGTGTGTGTATCTCGTAAGCTCTCTCTGGGAATAAAATAAGGTGCAGCCCAGAATTGCTGAAGAGGCCCACATTTTAGGTGATGTACGATGCGTGTTATTTGCAATAATAAACGATACGAGGGAGAGGAAGAGAGAGAGAGAGAGAGAGAGAGAGAGGAACCCCGAATTTTTTTTCTATGAAAGGTTTGATTTTTTTCACAGCCCATTAAATAGGTACATTATACATCGGTGGAAATCATCTCTGTGAATCCTTGGTCTACTTCTGTAACTTTTTATTCTGCACATATTTTTATTATTTGGCAATTTCATAAGTGAACACACCACCACAACGGTATACACTATATATATTCTTCTCCTTCTACCAGAAGCGAAGAGATGCCGTCGAGCACATTTCCATGAATCAACGACTTCTCTCCCGACACGTCTACTTTCTCGGATTTTTTTCTATTTATTCTTCGACATTTTCAGAGATACTTGGATATTTTTATTTAGGAAGCAACACTCCGAGAAAAATGGCTACACAAGCATCAAATACTTTAGTACTGTTAACCGAACAGAAACGGAATAAGAATGCCAAAAGGTAAAGCGGAAATGACTTGCCACCACTCTTGCCCGTTTTATTTCTTTTTAGGTACGCTTCCGCCCATCATCATCATCAGATACAACGAAGACAGAATAGGTGAACAGTTGGAGTGGAGGAAAAAATATACTCCAACATTTTACAATAGAACAGTTACGACTAACGAACACCGTGGACCGTTAGCTATAGGCTTCTTTGCAATACAATACTTCATTTCATATCATGCACTTTTAATCAGTATTGACATTCCATAAAAACATTTTCTCTACTTATCTTTTCCTCTTGCGCTCTCTCGTTTTCAGGAGCTGCTCCGCAGAGCGATTTTACGAGCTGTTATATTATTATTATAGCTACCACCGATACCATTACTACTACCGCTGCAAAGCTGGAAGCTGTCATTAAAGAGACAAGAGAAAATCCATTATATTGTTTTTTTTCGCTGATATACCTCGCCGTCTCTCCAATAATCATTATCGAGGAAAATTTGTAGGCTAAAGTCGTAAAGTACATTAATAGCAGGAGAAAAGTGACTCTTGTGGAAAAGGAGAAACGGGCTCGAACTAAAAAGCAGTTAACCCACACAACATACTTTTTGATAAAGAATCATCACCATTTACCAGCGACTCGCAAGGCAGCATCGATAAAATAACCTTGCCTTGTCTGTAACCAGATTCGTCCAGTCCGGAAGTTACGACGAGGTTCCTCCCTCTCAAAAAGTTTTTGACCTCTCCATTTCGTTTTATTTCAGGAGAAAAATGAAATTACATACGGACAGCCACAACAAGCACATACATGGTTGTGTAGGAATGTTTTTAAATTTTCTGGTGAACGTGTTGTTAACTGATAGGCTGGGAGATAAAAATAAAATAACCCAAAAAATTCCAGTGAAAAATAATATCCTGGCCGGGACGGGCTTTCGTTCCAAATTTGTCTGGATTTCACAGATATGCTCATGGTGAGATGCTATCAAATTTGGAAATGTGAATAAACTTTGGCGAAAAAATTAAGCGTGCACTCAAACGGAATCTTGGGGATAAGCTCTTATTTCCCTCCATAATTGTGTGTAAGTTGCGTGAGCGTAGGCGGTTTGTTGTAGGCAGAAGAAAATTTTCCAGTCTACCTGACTGAACGCAATACACTCTTGTTCCTTCATCTGCACCCTTCCGTAAACCTCCATTCATCTGTAAATCGTATTTATTTCCCGGACGAAATAGACCCCGTGATCTTCATCGCCTTTTTGAGGAAATGTAGTTATAGCAACGCGCTTTCTCTATAACATCATCCCTTTTCGTTCCTTTCCTTCTCTCTGCGTGAAAGTACTTTATAACCTTATTTTATTAGAGAATTTACGATCTAAATATCATTGGCTTCTGATACAACTTTTTGGAGAGTCGACTCGACTTCCAATGAAATTACACTTCTTTCAGCAAAACATTCCAAACCTATTAGGACTCACATTCAGCTTTTTAATGTGAGTCTGTGTTATTGCTGCTGCTGTTATCATGTGGTGTATGGTGTCAGTAGTGATGGTAGTGAAGATGGAAGCAGCCCGAAATAGAGGTTTTTCCAGTCTTTTCTGAAGATGAGTCTCCACAACGAAGTAGCTACAGCCCAGCCTGGAAAAAGGAAACCACATTGCTATTACCAACTAGATAGGTAACTCGACAAGTATGAATGTACAAATGGCAAAAAAGTGTTGTTATAGCGGGAAGCATAATACCTAATAACAGTTTATGCTATTATGCTCGTACTCTCTCAATTTTCGTGTATCCTTTTATATTGTTAATGTGGAAACGTTTCATCCTCTTGTGCTCTTTCATTCTGTCTTTCTGGGGGTGGGTGGGCATATATGTGTTTGTGTTCTTTTCTATTGCAAAACCGTTATATAATGTGAAACCGCCTGTTTTTAAGAGCTGATGTGGTCTTCTTGATAGCAAATGATTCTCTCTAGATTATTTTACTGATTTCCCACCAACTTTTCATACAGAGAGAGAGAGAGAGAAAGCAGGAAGCATTTTCCCTCAAATACAGACAAAATGGTGGATGTGTGGAGAAAAAGAGAGAAGTAGACAGAGCAGTGGCAGTTGCAGTAAGTACACATCATATCATATTATTACTGCCACAAGTGCAAGTTGTAGGGAAAATGAGAAAAAGGTTTAGATAAAGGCGATTTGGATGTGTTGTGGGAGATGAGGAGGAGGAGGACGTTGATGATGATGGGAAAGAAGAATAAAGAGAGTGAAAGTGTATAACAGGCGAAACCAGACTCGGGCATCAACATTTTATACTCTAAAAAAGAATCAACACGAGAGAGAGAGAAAGAGAAGAGCGTTTTTTTCTTGGTTTTCCTTGTCTTGCTGCTCCTGTGCTCGTATGTGTGGCTTTTGTAATAGATCCGACTTTGGGATCATAAAACCCAGGCCTTGAGTGTGAAATAAAACTAGTTTGCGTTTTTGCCTTAAAGCGCTATAAGACTTGAGAGGGAAAGTGTGTGCCTACATGTTTGTGTGTGAGTGTGCTTAAAGTCAGCAGCAGGATGGCCTAGGAAGAAGTGAGAAGACCTTAGAAACACACAGCTAGTAGCTATTAGTATAGAGATCCCACATCTGCTATTTCGTTGCAACTTGGGCACAACCATAAGAGCCATCCGACGTCGTGGAAGTTGATGATGATGATGAGGAGAACAAATGATAACGCTGTACAGATGTACCTATACCCAGCAAATAAGGTACTATTAGCGCAACAGCAGCGGCGGCAGAGTAGATAAAGGTTACTGGCATTAGAGCCTTTATGAGAAGTTAACCAGTGTTTATGGAGTCTCTGGAGTTGTCTGTGGATCCGTCGGCTGATCCTTCCGTTTATGGTGAAGATTTTAAAGATTTCTAAACTAATTTAGCAAATCACTAAGCATGTCATCATTCATTGCATCTTTTGCAACAATCCACATAATCCTCTTGTAAAATGTATTGCTTATTGTGTTTTAATCATTAAGGTCGTATGTGATAAAACATATGCTTCTGGAAACCTAAGAGGTATACATATACATAGGAAGGTAAAAAATAGATAAAGTAACAGAGAAGTAGCTATTTACTTTACTTTTATATGGATTTTATGTTTATAACAAAATTAGGATAACGAATACTTACTGTTCTTGCGTCACCTTATTTAACATTTTGTGCTGTGTGCATAACATGCTTAATTTCTAAACATATTTTATTGCACAAGACAATATTTTGTTGTCATTCCCATTCGGTGTCTTTTTTAAAATTTTACAATTTACCCTCAGCGCTCCTTTAATATTCCGTAACACGCCTTATTCATTTCATGATTACAATACGCCACCAGGCCTTCCCCATTTTTCTTCTCAAACTCGTTTGTTGCCTCCACTTTCTATCTTATTTGATAGTAATTCTAGCAGCTTGAATTGCTTTACTTTCCAGTCATTGCCACACCACTCCTCCCCACAGCACGACCGTGCACACACACACACACCATAATAATAAAAATAATAATGCAAGCTGCTTACCGCCTGGGAATTTATTCATTGCCAATGCAATAGGTTTTGACAAAGGTAAACTATCTGGAAAAATTGTCTGCCTAACTATATCATTACTCCGATGACGGATATTACATCACTACACACCACAGCCCTCCTGAAACCCCCCAAGTGCCTCGGCGTTTTCCTAATGTTTATGTAATTAGGGTCGTTGACACTTCACTTTTCTTTTCACAAGAAACGCAATGTTTGTTGTAGGGCGTCTTTTCCCACTTCACGTCAACGATGCGTATAATAAGCCTGTGCGTTGGAAGCAATATCACGCCTGAAACGTAAAAGGGGAAAAGCAGTTTTACTCATTTTTACTACATACTTTGGTGTGGCAGTAAATGAGCAATTTCATTACTACACTTTCCTGCATTGTTGCCCTTCCCTAAAACACTGGGAAAACACGAAAACAAAAATGTCACTGATAACGCGCTCCCGTACATGCCTTCATTTCCGAAACTGTTAAAGGGCACTAAAGTTGTCACATTATTGTATCGGGACTGCCATACAACCCAAAATTATTTCCGGTTTAGACGAGTGTGAAGGGAGTGGTGGACCATTTTAAAGAAAAACAGGTAACGCTCAAGGGTAAATGTCTAAGAAACTCCGTCCATATGGGGTGATTGCTGAAAGCAGTATTTCTATTGAAAAAATCACATACGCAATACTGGTTTTGTAAAGCAAACTTTTGAAGTACCAGGGGGACTACATAAGGTAACCCATTTAGATGAAACCTACTATATTTTATGATTTTATATGCTTCTAAAATACGCAATTTCATCAAATTTTATCTTCAGGTCGCCATAAACTGTTAGGAGGATAAAGATTCGAGCTAATGTACAAACGGGAGCAATTAGGAACACTCAAAAATTGTCCTTGGATGTCTCGGAAGATGTTTATATCCATTGGCTAGTTTACGTGGACGGCCGGACGATAACGGTAGTCCACGGACATGTAAACAACCCCATTTTTATATTAAATAGATGATGATTTGCTCTTGAAACTTATAAGAGCTACCTATTAAAAGGGAGCAACAGCAACAATATCACTACTCCATTCAGTTTGACATTCTGACGGCTCCTTTCACAGAATGCTTACACACAACCGTGTTGACAATGTAATGGGAGAGAAACGGAGAAGGAGAGAAAAAACAAACTCATTTGGTGGTTGGCACTGACTACGAAGGCGGGGATTTTCAGAGAGAAGCAAGCGTTTTTTTCACTGTAAATATGATACAGTCAATATGTAAAATGGGAAATGGTACAATTTTAATGCAATAAATTTTGGGATTTACGTCCCATTACGGTATTAAATTATTTATTCATTACGTATGTGCTTGGCCAACATACATAAAAAATATGACATTCCCTTCCTATTTTTGTTTCATTTCGCCCCGTTTGAGTCCATTTTTTCTGGCAGCGAGTCAAAAAGGTCCCAGATATTCTTTTTAAAAACAGCAACTCGCCACAAAATGAAGGTTGTTTCAATTTTTAGTGGTTACACAATAGCATGCTAAAAAAGCCTGTCTTAACTTTGAACAGTTCTGTTCCAAATGCGCATTTCCGGATGCTTGATCGCCACCTCAACTTTTTATGTATTATTCTCTCTTCTCCCATTACATTGTCTTGTTTCTGCTGGCACTGCAGAGAAAAAAAGAATAAAAAAGTAATTTGATACCCATTTACATTTCATTTCGTTTGTCCGCACCCCGCAATTTCCTTTTTATACAAAACTTTCCCCGGAAAAAGCATAGACAGTTAATTTTTTTTATGAAAAAAGGAAAGTGTCCCGTTAGCTTTTGTATTGTCCTCGCCATCGTCATCATCAGTTCCAATCCTATATTGATCGCATTAATACAGCAGCCGCTTTAACTTGACATTGGAAGAAAATGAAAAATTCTTTTTTCTCTCTCCATCCGATTTCTCGTGAGTCCCTCTTGCCTTGTAAAAACACCAGTCGTTCGCTTATTGTTAAAATCGGTACATACATATTTTTTATTTTGTGTAAAGTGGTTAAGCCATGGTCACGTACAAACCTTGAAAATGCACCCGGGTGTTTCACTGCTTTCACTTCAGACCCTGTCTCCCTTTACTTTCTCTGTAAATACGGGACTGCATTTTACAGACACTCACACATTCTCTCTCTCTCTCTCACTCTTTCTCGTCACGCCAATGCCTCTTTTTCGCGTTTTTCAGAGTGTGCTCAGTAATAATAAAGCTTCTCTTTCATCGGCCATATAAAACACGACGAGTGTTTGTGTGTGTCCACAGTCGCGGAAGAAAAGGCAACCAGAGAGAATCGCCAAAAGAATAACATGATACATTCCTCCATACTCTCTGTTTACTATATTGGCTTACACCCCCGCGACCTAGGCCCTTGGATATTACGTGTGTAGTAGCAATAATAGTAATAATAAGCTAAAAGGATTTCTCTCTCCTTATTAAGCCGTTTTATTCCAAAAAGCAATTGCAAACGAGAGAGTCTACATTTTCTTGCTACTGCATTGTCGTTTCCTCCATTATTATACGCGCGGGTTGCTCAATTTAGGCAATTCAATCTTCCAACAATACCATTCAGCAACGTCGGGTGTAATACCAGAGAGAGAGAGAGAGAGAGAGGGAGTATAAAAGGGATTAGGTCTATTTACGTTAGGATAGAGATACATGTGTATATGTGTGTACACACAGTGATCATTATCCTCCTGTCTATCGCGTCGTTGTAATACATTTTTGGCTTAGGTTTACTATACTGCTGCCGCTGTTCTGATGATGATGACGACGACGCTGGAATGGTGGCCGCCACAAAAGAAATGCATCATCAGGAGGAAGAAAAAATAAACTTGTAGGATTTTCTCCAGCAAATTTTTGCCCTTGCACACACATACACACACAACATTTAGATGAGAGCTGTTGTCGTAGATCTTAAACAACACAGTCTGAGATGCCACTATAGGGTGTGTGTTGTCGTTACTTTTTCTTGTGTTGCTTAGAACAGGCTCAAGTGGAAAAAGAAAAGAGAGAAAACGGGAAATTGCACAGTCCATTTCTTTTCCTGTTTTCTTTGTCGTTGTTGTCGTCGTCTTAAGAGAGCGTCTCCTTGACAAAAAGAACGACATTTTCTCTTTGATTCCCCCACTCTGATGTATTATTACAATCATCTGTGACACAGAAAGGGGAACACATCAAGTTACGGAGTACGTACATAAATAGGTAATATATAGGCATCACAGATGCAAACATTGTTCTTTAATACACTCGCAGCAATTTTTCTGTGGAGATTTGTATATTGTACATGTGTACTGTAAATGTCTTTTCTCTTTTCCATACCTACTCTTGTCCTCAATAACAAACAATTTTTTCCTTTATTCCAGAAAGGCTAAAAGCTTTCTGTACACTTTGTGTTGAATAAGCCAAGGGAAAGCAGATGAAATTGTTGTACGCACTACCCAAAGAAAAAAAACGAAAAGCTAAAAATTGCCTGAGTAATGTAATAGGAGAGCATAACCACATATATGGATATTGTCAGTATTGCAATTATTATTGAGGAAGGCGAAGTAAGTGTAGCTGCGGCAGAAAAATAGCTTCTTTGATCGAAAGAGAACCCGGCTCATTTTTAGTACAGCAATAGGAATAAGCTGTAGTGGAATGGGCACAGCTTTTACCGGCTGTTGTTTCTAAGCTGAAGAAGTTGTGTTTGAGACGGAGGAAAAGACAGCTTGGTTTATACTGCAATGCAGTTACAAGGCCAATGTCAATGTGATTATATTTTATGGACAATTGAATCGGTGATGATGATGACTATTTCCATTCGGCAGAAGCAATATGTATTCAAGATGAAATTGCCAGAGAAAAAAAGCCTCTAGAGCAGCTGATGGAGGGAGGGAGTGCACGAGAGAAGGGAAGAAAATCATGTCTTACCTTGAGTAGTACAGCCTTGAATTTTTCATATTTTTCGGATCGAGAACAATTTACGTGTAACAATTTGGAATAGAGAGAAATAAAACTGTTTGATGAGCGTAATGCAATAATCGTTCACCATTTTTATGGTTGACCGACGACGATTATTTTGCTGCCTAAAATATTAAATGTACCTGGTTATAGGTATTGACTTAAGTACTTAGCCTTGGGACGAAAGTATGATTGTTTCGCTGAGAAGTTAGCGGGGCTAAGAAATGAGAAATGGAAAAATTGTGCGTAGGTAAAAATAATGATGGTTCCTTGACCTCTCCCTTTTTGATGAGGGAGACCAGAATGAGACCACGTGTGCACCTCCTAGAAGCACAGTGTCGTTTTCAGTATATTCTGAACAAACATATAAGAAAGAGAAAGAGAAAAAAAATGAAGGAAAATGCTATTATTGTATGAATTGAAATGGTTTTTTCTGTAGTTTTGCAAACTGCATCATAGAACCTCGTTTTGATATATATCATCCATGTTATTGTTGGGTAGGCACACACAAACTACTACTGTGAAAGAGATTCTGATGAAGAAAATAATGTCTCGAATTCATTTCCCCGCAGTGGGAAAACAATGGCACAACTTCATACGAAACAGCATTTTCCTTGGGAATGTTTACTTGCTGTCGAAAATTGCTGTATTTTTGTGTTACACCACTGCTGTACGACCTACCGCTGCCGCTGCTATAGGGCTTGTTTACTGATTACATATTAGTCTTTGGAAAACAAAGTAGCACCACAACAGCCTGGCATCAAAAGCCATTTTTGTAATGCATTAGACTTGGTCGGAAAACAAGGTGGTTTTGGGGTACAATGTGGTTTTTTGTTGGCCCAGCAAAAGATAGTAACAATGGACTAAATGTTGTTATTTTAGCAAGTAGAAAAAAATGTTTTTCAAGAAACTTTCCACGTTAAAGTAGTGGTTAGAGAAGCAAAGGAGGTGCTCCCGATTTCGTCATTTCTTTTCTTTTAGTTATAGACGAAGTTTACTGTGCAAACAATACAGAAAAACATAGGAGCAAAAACAATATTATTGTATTTTCGGGGAATATGACGCTACTTTTTAGAAATGTCTCTCGGGCTCTGGCTCTCTGCTTTGCCTTGTGAAGGTAGTCGCTTTTAAACAGGTCACATGCAACAAATTTTAATGAAAAATGTTTTCCAAAAGTCAATGGAACCCACTTCAATTTTGCAAGTATAAAACAAACAGTGAAATTGATAATTGAAATAAAAGCGACTATACTCATCATGTAGCAGTCGTGCTGTCGGTCCGCACAGGTCGATTTGAGTACATGAAATTATCATAAAAGTCACATAGGCTTTATATCGAGATATCCCAATAAGTTTATTAGGAAGTTTAAATTGTCCTTCGTGGTTACTTCACACATCTCTACAAATCAGTTGTCTTTTTAAGGTTTCATGTTCATATAAGCAGTTTGTACAGATAGCATCTCCAATTCCTTGGCATTATATAAGCCTTTAGTTGACACCAAATTGCCAAGTTTTTAAAAATACTGGGAAGTAGGTTATTTATGTATGCATGTGTATCTCTGGGTCACCCACTATATATTTTAGTTTGGAATAACTCGTATTTGTTATCAGTTCTCTTTTCTTCTCCACTTCCTCCTCTCGTCCGTCTTGATTCTTCTTCGTCAAAAGCCTTCATCAACCCTGACAGGGGAGATACAGTCTCATTAATATTCTCCTCACGGATGCTTCAGGTGCCTTGAAATAGGAAAATGTAGGTCTGTCGATATTCGGTCTGCGAGAGTAATCTAAAACGAAAAAGGGGCACGACATGCCCTATAACGCGTAGGAATTACCAAATCATTGTGATGCTGATGTATCCAGCAATATCTACCTTCCTGCCCGACAACGTAGGGGTTTTTTCTGGACGAGCCCTCTTTCTCTCTATATTAAGTAGGACGTCCATTCTCACCCGAAGTTACACACAAAACTGGAAGTTTCCACACGATTGAACACGTTTCATTTTAGCATGTTGACTTGCTGATTCCTTCCAAAAAAAAAGAAAACTTTGCCAGGCGATCACCATTATCATCATCATCATCACCACCACCATCTCCACTTCTTTTGGATACTCCGTGTCTCATTCCTCAATTTTTCCCGCTGTTACTATATTCTCGTCTGAACGGCGACTATATATGAGCAGACAAGCTCCGAAAAATGTACCTTACTTTTTTCTGCAAGTCAAACTGTGCAAGAGAGTAGTAGTCCTTGAATTTTGAATCTAGTGCACGTCCTAACAAAAATACACAAAGGTACGTATGCAATAATACGTATATTACCATTAAATCATCCGTTTAACAGTGTTTCGTCGTGGCGCGTCTATACTCCAAGTCTTGTCTGGCACTGCACCTCCTGGTCTCAGTACTTTAGACAGAGAAAGCTTAAAAAATTCGAATCTCCTTTGGAAATGAGCTGTCAATGAATTTCAGGGTACGTCCTACCACGCTAGTACACTGACATAACGACATAGCACGAGAACTACCCTAATCTTGCTTGCAATTCTTGTCTCGTTGCCTTCTCTTGCCATACCGTCATGTAATCAATCATGCATAATGTATGTGATGCATCGGCTTATCAAGTCGAAAATGGGGCATATACGCTCCTGTACTACCAGTGTACTTACTAAGGGCAACATACTTATTTCCTGTCATTTTAGTAATTCTTAAATAAATAGTGAATACCTGAACAGTAATAAACGTGCAGGGGGCATATTCAGGGACGCGTACGTTGTACACATTTTAAAATGGAGTAATATGAGCTTGCCAAATGTATATGGGTGCACTTACTATAATATAACACATAACACATTAACAAACACAGGGAGAGCACGATCTGACAGGAGTGTAAAAATGACTGTGGTGTGCAAGTAATCTATCGACAAAATAGGGAGCGATAGTTGCTGTTGTAAGGGGATTTTTTACGAGGTTCTTCTAGAAACCTTGTGCTTGTGCAGGCTGTAATGATGATTATAGGGCAGGCAAAAGTTAACCAAGTCGAAGGTGACGAGTATGCCTGGAATATTTCATTCCTTCTTCTGACTCGCATTTTTACCTTTTTGGCAACATCTTTGAAGCCATCAGCGTATTCTGGGCTGTTGGATAATGTATACGGAGTAATATGCCAGGGAGGAATGCGGGTGAACCTGACCTCCCTACTGGGAGGGTGAAATGGTCCCGTACACAGAATAAAAGGAGTTGAATCTCTATGGCATTGTCAAAACGAGAGTAGGGGATAGAGCGAGAGGTTTAACCAGGTTAATCGATTTCTTTGCATTTCCTTTCTCCACTTTTTAAGCAAGTAGAGGTGCATTAACGTAGGCAATATTGTGGGTTCTTATAAATGCTTGTAAATTTAACGTAAGATCATTAAGGCAAATTTTCACCTATTTGTATTGTTATTCTTCTGTGGATCGAACCTGCCGTATAAAAGTAGTCAGTGGGAATGTTTTATAATGGAAAAAGATCCTAAAATATTGAGTAATGTAATAATGCTTGTGCATGCCCCGTGTATATATTTCTCATGAAACATGGTACTTATACATGATAGTTTGTATTTATATTACGTTACTGCAAATTATACAATAATCATTAAATGTCTAATTTTGTTGGATAAAACTGTAATTATTTTCATTGTGTAACAAAGTCAAAATTGGGTTACCATTACCAAGGACATATTTCCCAAAGTGATATTGATCCTTTGATTATTAGTTGGTTAGTATAATTAGTATCTATGGGTATTCATTAACTAATGATAGTCAAATAGCCTCGTCCATAATTTCTATCGTGCAGCTTATTTCCCTGGTTTATTAAACTGTATAACCGATACTATTTCATGCCGTTTCTATATCACAGTAATGGAATCTACAAGAACATCCGTTGAAAGTGGGCCACCCACCAACCCTTTGCATCAATGCAACAAGGAAAGTTCTCTTTGAAATGCGCAGAACCTTTCACTTTGAAATGTTTGTAACGTAATATTTGTCCGCGATGAATCCGGTCCATCATATCATTTTATCATGGTGATATTTGCTATAACTTCGCATTTAACAGATACATGCAACCACGTTTTATGCATAAGAAAAAATCTAATTTTCTCTCATTGTTGTAAACATTACTTCCACTTCTGCACACCGCTTTTTGAAGGGCAACGTTATTTGCGAAAGGATCCTAAGGTTTTTAAGCTTTATTATCCAGTGCCGCTAAGAATAGTAGTTACAATAACTGATGCATGATTAATTCGGAGTTCCAGTTCACAATATGTTCTGTAACCGATATACCATCTAGTCGACTCCATTAATATCTTAATTAATTATATACGGATAAAACTCAAAATGTTCAAGTGTAACTGCAGTGGAAAATTATAATAACGTGATAACATGAATTAACGTAACCTTATTTGTAACGATTGCATAAGTTAATATTGTATGAAATTTTTGTATCTTCTTTTGGTTATTTAATTCCACAAAAACATCTGAATTTGTCCAGTGAAAATTAATGCTGAAACAGCAGCAGAATGGAAATCCTTTCATTTTTATATTCATGCATTACTTCATCCAATAATTAATGTACTTCTACCACCGACTGTTGATTTTAAAGGACCTATACACGGGGGTATTTGGTGAATGGGTCAGGCAGAATTGAAATTATCTTCTGTAGTGCTCTCCAAATACCAGCGCCCTGGCACGGGCTACTGACCTTTAATAGGCCACTAACATATTCGTTAACCATTCCTGGCTCCGTTATTTCCAATTTGGACAGCGGCCAACCCCAGTCCGTGTGAAACAATGATCGCAGGCTTTTACGTAGTCCCACATTTATTAAAACACATGCTTCAATGGGCAGCATTAGTACTAGCCTAGAAGAAAAACAACAACGACAAGTCCCCCTGGCGTAGAGCATGTACGCTACATATTTCAATTATTTCTCCTTGTCCTGTCTCAGGAAACTTTCTCCATTTTGTTTTTGTCCCAAAACGGAGAAATTAAACAAAAAACCAATGTTGCTTGCAACTCTGATGATAATAATCATGATGCACGGAAACTCCGATAAAAAATCGGTTTTTGCAAGTAACCTGAACATTATTATCTACCATGCATGGGTTATACGCTATTACTTACCACTGGTCTGCACCATTTCTGCAATGACAACTTTTTCGGCACTGTCACTGCAACTGTCCCACAACCTGTCAAAAACTTACTCCCAAAATTGAAGGGGCACTTAGGAAATGGGGCATTCCTCCCCATCAACACAGCAATATCGTGAAAGGATCTTAAACTTAATTCTAAACTACAGCAAAAAAATCGTCAAAGTGAGTAAATAGAGTGGTCTGTAAAACATATATACTTTATATCTCAGTGCACCACCGCAAACATTTGATTTATGTAAACGAAACTTCCTGCCTGCCAATCTGCCTTTCCATCATTATATGAGCACATGTTTCTATCATACGTTACGCTACCCCCACCGTAGAAAGAAACAATGGTTTTTTCCCAAGTGGGCCTTCATGTTATCTTCCTTCCACGAAGGAAACACATTTTCATTTTCGGTCATTGACCTGAGCGCTATTTTCTCTTTTGGTTGGACCACCACTGTGCCGCTGTAGCTCATTTCGAATGCAAACAACATTTATATACACATATCAAGCAACACATTTACCATTAGGACATAAAATTATCAACCAGCTGGAAAACCCACACGTATATCACTGCATTTGTCTTGGTGGTCTGTGCTCTGGATGGGCCTGCCTCTTTAAAAGCGGCGAAAAACATTATGCAGCAACATGGCAAAAGCTGCACACATTTTGAAATGCTACACTGGAGACTGATCTGGTACTGTTGACGACGCTGATGAAATACGACTACTACTACTACTCTCCTCCAAAAAATTACCAAAAAATGAGCTTTACCTCTACTGACTGAGAGTGCACTGTGTGATGTGTACGAGAGATTGTAATGTAAACAGACAACATTGAAGCACATAATTTTATAGGGTAACAATAGCATTTTGTTATTTACCTCTCTGAATTGAGTAAAAAAGTAAAAGTTGCAAAGTTGCCGTCTAAAAACAGACGAATTGGATGTTGTTTTGCAAGAGGGGTGTACGTTCCTGCCTGTTTTTTGTAGGAAAATTTTACTGGCAAGGAGAATGACTTGACGTTGATACCTCTACTTCATACACAAGCAATCAGTTGTAAGTGGTAGACGCACGCACACGTATATATAGTATGTAGCTATGGAGAGTCTGGGAAGATGAAGAATATCAAGAGACTGGAAATCTCAGTCATCAAGTCACTCAACTGTACTTATTTATTTGCATATGTTTACACAGCACTGCAACGCAAAAAGTTGGCTCTCGCTCAGCCTCCCCACTTCGTTTCGCAGCAAGTCAGTCGCCAGTTTTGAGGGTGTGCGATAATATTATTTAGCCAAATGACATGTTCCGTGGTGTACACCACCATACCACAGAAGTGAATACTGTTGATATAAAACTTGCTGGGAATATGTGGTCACTATGATAGGGGCAAGGCGGTATAGGCTGTTGGCACGTTGGTAAACGGGAAGTAATGTTTTAGGCAAGTTGTAACGTAACGTTTCAAATGCATTGTTCCACGAATTACGTTACATGTATGGTTACGGCTATTTCAGAGATGATGATTTGCAGCTGAGAAAGTGCTACTTGATAGCGAGGAAATGGCTCATTTGGATGAACAGAGAGTTTTATTTTTTCATGTTTTTGGTGTACATATTTCACCAAAGTCACAGTTCAGAACAAGTCGACCAGAAGAGAGTGAAAGAGAGAGAGAGTGAGAGACGCAGAAGTGGTAACCGGGAAAAACAGAGTTATTGACGGTTGCAAAAAACCGTTACTGTTTGAAAATCAAATACGACTATACGACCATATACACTCACATTTTCCCTCTCTCTTAACATGAATAAATGATGTGTTGGCAGTTGAGGTGGTTTGGTATGGTTACGGGGCTACTCTGTTGCTGCTACAGTGGAGAATCGATTGATCTCCTCTGTTGATACGTAAATACTTTCATGTTTTTTCTTGGAAAGTGACCCCTTTTCCTCTGTCCTCTGTAAAAAGTAGCATTCCTGTCCTGTATCCCTACCTCCTTTAGAACTCCATTAATTCCTCCGGGTTTCTATAGGCATGTATTCATACATTTTAAAGTAGGAAAATTGAAAAATAAAATATTGGAGCTCGTCAACCTCCTTCCCATGTACACATACATATACGTACACAAACACACTTGCATGCTACACTGGTTTACTGTATGTGTTTACAGCTTATTTACAACAGAAATTAATTTCCTTGGGAATGTTTCCAGCAGAGGAACTTCCTCTGGTTCTGAGATGGGAAGGAAGTATATACGCATAGTTTTACATCCTTCTTCTTCATACACACCGTAACTATGTGTAGGATGGGGATAGTGGTGGAGCCAAGTTCATTATTCAATTTTCCTGAAATGATAAATAAAAGCTGCGAGATGTGCACACACACAAGACCTGTGTAACAGTTTCCTTTTCTCGAGAGTTTTTTTTATCACGAAGATAAATAAAAAGCATATGAGCAAGATTTAAAGAAAAGGCGATAAAAATATTAGATTATATGCCTCGTTGATTTCAGAGAGAGAAACGACGACGTTGCCTATAATATATTTATGCTAGCACACATATGGCTAGAGATGGTGAATGGGATGTTGCTGGATCTCTATTCCTTACCAACACACACACACACACACACACAGATTACATTTAAGTGGCGTCATTTATTTATCGAAAATAAATGCTAAGTGGTGCATTCATCATCATCATCATCATCATTATCACTGCCTCCATTCCTGGCTAGTACCCACATACCTTCATTCTTTCAAAAGAATTACTCCACTACGTGCCTTGTTACCCTCATTTTGAAATTTCTTTGGCTGACGCTGCGAAAAAAGTAACTTGCTGTTTAAAAAATCTTCTCAGAAATGTCAAAATGTGGAAAGGAAACTGATCAATTCATGAGGTTAAAAATACATGCCTCTTTCAAAACGTGCTCGCAGTCTAGTCTCCCCCACCTCCAGTCTCTCTCCTTGGTACTATTACCTT
>JAHZNE010001083.1:10552-23458 GCA_027744055.1 Callyntrura sp. NNG-2020 | reverse complement strand
TTCAATCGGATCACACTCACTATGCTTTGATTAATCATACAGCCATTTGTGAAGCAACCTACTTCCTCTGCAGGGAACTAATGTCTGTGTGCCATATACAATTTACATTTACTAGAAGGGACCGCATGTGTGCCAAATTAATTAGATTTGCCTTGCAAATTATCTTGAAATCAATAATTTAAAAGTTTAAAAGAAAAATAGTGTAAAGTTTTCCTATAAAAATTTGAACAACGGTTTTCTTCTCAGAAGCTAAAAAGTTATTTTCCCCATTTCACAATGCATCAATACACGACTACTGCTGCAAAAAAACAGTAGGAAAAAGTACGCCATTCGTCTCACTTGATCTTACTTTATTTCCCTCCTCTCAACAGGGACCAGGCAATGCACGTGTTGACAAAATGATTGTACAAAAGGACAGAAAAAAACCTGGAAATAAAAAAAATGTGGACTGCGGTTGCTTTTCTTTTTCTTTCTTTTCTTGTTTAGACCTCGGACTCCCGCTGTTTTCCTAAAGGAATTTTATGCATGTCATCATGTGATGAAAAAGCAAGAACACAATGTACCACAATAAAAACGGAATGGGTTCAGAAAAAAAATGCTTTAAAAATCTACACTTTCTAGCATGCGGTCTCTAAAATGTTATTCCTTTTTCCTTCACTCACTCAGTCATACCACCACAGTTTCTCTTTTTTTTCTCTTTTTTCCCGTATACCCACTGCTGTGCACCTAGAGTAATGGTGGTGGTAAATGTATCAGAAAAAAGAATACAAAAAACTGTTTTCTTTCTCTTTTGGGAAAATGTTATTGTTACACTTCAGTATATTTATTATGTCTCCTAACTGTGTATATATGCATGAAGACGGGGTATTGCAGATTCGCTTTTCCCTTTATACGCACACACTACACACACACAACAACAGAGAGAGAGAGAGAACATCAAGGGTTTACTAGCTCGTCTGCTCGCAGTTATGCCTTATTACTACCATTACTTTGTGTAAAGCTCGTTTCCAGCATAAACTATTTTACCATATCTCCGTGCTTATAATGTGTACCATCCCACTTTTCTCATCTTCCCTTTATCCGGCTTTTCCATGAACAAGAACTGTTACTGACTGGTCCTATTTTATTTTACATTTTTTATCCAGTTTGATGCGTTTTAAATGGAGTCTTGATACAGGAGAAGAGATCAAATCGATAGGGTAGTGGCAAGCTAAAGCAGGCATCAGGCCACATTCTATTATTTTTCTGGGAGTCAGCAACAGCAGCACAGAGTTGTGGCAAGAGGAGCTTTGGTGCGTGCTGCTGCTGCTGCTGCTGCTGTCTGTATTGTATAGTTGCTGGTTGAGATGTTACTGCGAAAGTGTTACTATTACTCTCTCTCTCTCTTTCTCTCTTTCTCTCTTGCTCTCTATCTGTCTCGGTGAAAAAGTAAGTAACACATTGACTGGTGGTAGTGGTAAGGTTATGGATTGTATTACAACACATTATATATGTATACTTAACTGAAAAACTGTGGTAAATCTATGGCGTTCTGTTATAGAAGATTGTATTGCATTTTTTTTGTTCGCTTTAACATCAACAAAATTTAATGTGTACACACACATACACACATGCTAGAAAAAGTGATGACGCAATTGAATAAAACTGCTCACTCTTTCAGTTTTCCTCTCCAGCCCAAAAAGAAGCAATATGGAAGGTAATAGCGGCAAGAGTCTGGGAAAGATTAGGGAATGAAAAGCTTTGCTACTGCGGCAGCGGCGAGGCTGTTTCTGATTTTCATAAGTCAGTTTATTAGGTGAAAGAAGAAAGTGCAACTTTCCCGAACACATATACTTATTGGCTGTCTTGCCGTGGTTTTGTTTTAAGAAGAGTTTTCCCTTCAATTTGCCAGATAATAAAGTGTATTTACATAAACAAATAGATGGGGCATAATTTGATTACCTATATGGGATGTGGAAGGGCAAATATTGATTTTAATAAAGCACTAAAGCACAAAATACATACAGAATAAATAATGAAGAACAATGCTTACACAGCTATGCATTATAATAAATGTGATATACCATGTGCTTTAATAACACTCCCGTCTGATTCATAAAGTATTAAAGCGTATTCTAACACAACAAAGGAGGATAAACGTTCACCTAATAAAAGTTACATTATCTTCGCATAACCAGTCATTAATATATCAGTAGAAGGAATCCGATAATGGATAGCGTATAAAGACAAGGAAATACATTTTTAAACAAAAATAGACTGCATCGCCGTGTTACCTATCAATCAATATTAGTTATTTATCCCGTTCTCCCATAACAGTCAATTGGCATTTTAATCCATTTAAAAATTGAGGAGGCGTAAAGAAAAACAATCATTATAAATTTTGAAAGGAGCATTTATAATGCTTGTGCAACTTATTCTTACGTCGTTTCAGGCGCGTCAACAATTTATTTTGTCAGTGTAAAAGAAAGACACGCGGAGCTGTTAACATTGTTTCCAATTTTGTTTCAACTTAATCATGATTTTTATTAAAATTCAAAGCCATCTGCGTCACTACAAGAAATTAATGGTGGAAGACAATAGGTAGGGACAGTGGTTTTATAATGAGCCACCTAACGGAGCCACTCAGACCTTCAGTTTCTGTTTGTTGTACGGGGAGTTGAGACCTGCCAGCATAAGTAATAAGTAAAGTGTCTGCATCCACGTTATAATTTACTTGCCCCTTGGGAGCACACGCAAAACGTTGGAAAAAAAACTACACAAGTTCTTTTTCCTCAGATGAATTTTCTCCGTAGCCACACGTACCCAAGACCTCCACCGAGAATCCCGGCGTGTAAACCACTCACTAAAAGTGGACTGCTGCCGACTGTGCGCGAAAAGAAGGCAATAATACTAATAATAATAATTTGGAAGACGCTTAAAAATTCAGATTTCAAGGTAGGGACAAGACACAAGAAAGGAGACGTTACAAATGGGACTATACTTGGGATGTAACACCGTACAATGCGGTGCATTGGTTTTAAAGAGTTTATTAATGAAGAACACGAAAGTGAAAGAACATGTTTTTCTTGGGGAAAACTTTCCATCGTCAAATTTCATTTTGTGTACCATACCAGAGACACGTTATACGGAACGGATTCTAATATTATTATATGTATATACAGTTATATGGTATACCATCGCCAGAATAGTATTACCGGGGGAGAAAGGGAGAGAATGGGAATCTTGCTAAAGTTTGTTTAAAATTCAAGGTGATTGATGTAAGCAGCTGGATCCTTTATAGAGTGCGGTTGTGAGGTTTATTCTTTACTTTATTGAAAACAGTATGGCAGGAAGAGGCTCACTTTTTACTGTGATGATGTAAGCGTTATAGGTGTTAGCTTCCCAATAAAATCCCTCAAGCCTTTCAGTAGTAATAATAATTATTATTATTGCAGTTTTTCAGAATTTCCTTTGATATGGTGAGATGCTTTCATAAGTACATAAAATGCTGCCAAGTTAGTGTGCTCATTAAATACGGAGGAAGGGTATTTTCCGAGTTTTCTGAGGCACGGGGAGTTGAAAGTCAATTAGCAATGAAAAATCGCTATAATAAATCCTTCTTGTTATTGTTTGTATATATTATTTATTTTAATTACGCTGAAAGTGGTACGAAGGAGAAGAAAAAAAACAGCTTGGAAGTTGGAAGGAAAACAATCAGTTGAAATGGAAGGGAAAACCACAGTTTTTCCTTTACTGCTTTCTCTCAAGAAAGACGTCAAATTGACAATTTGGTTAAACGGGTGTTCGGTTCTTGTTGTTTTTTCAATATAGGTTGTGTTACTGTTTTATGTATCTTGCGTAAGAGGGCTATAGAAAATAGAACTGAAAAGAATGTCAACGTCAAGAGGTAAAGTGAAAGTAGACGTGTGCTGTGAAGAAACTCAAACTGCTTAAACTTCTAATGTGGTAACTTAATAAAGTGCGTACCTACTACTACTTTGCCCACATACCTGCTTTAATCAAAACTTTCTTTGGCTTCAACACAGCATACAACCTGTGTATTTTCTTACTTTCGTCGTATCCTAACGTAATCGTAACCAACAAATTGTTAATTTTATACAATTTATCCCAAATCCAAAACAAAATTAATTTTATTATATTTGTATATTTGTTTGTGGTTCATATCTATATGATTTTCCAATTTTGTTGCTGTAATTCCAGCGTAATTGGTTTTGTGGAATGCAGTGGACCTCAAATATTAATTTTCCACAACACGTGTTGCGACATTCGGCCGCGCTTTATGACATTATATTACAACATCGCTTTTTATTCGTCTTTTGCAGTCTCACCTCACGCGATAACCAACATTTTACAACTGTGTTCAATTAAAGTTGAACATATAAATGAATTCCCAAGTTTAACTCATTTCATGTGGATCTAGCCATGGGCAGTGCTAGAGTTATAAATAACACAATATAGGAATTACCTATCGTTAATAACGTTTTTAAATTTCCATTAAAATTTAATTGCTTCGCTTAAAACTAATGTAATTAAACTTAATTATTCATGTCTGCCCAACGTTTTCCTATCACAACTACGCGATATTTTATAATTGTTTGAAAAACACAAATGTAGCGTGGATTGAAACGTGAGACGACCTGAAATTGAAATACTGTATTAAAAAGAAAGTAAATGAGCCTTCGGCGGAAACGGGTATGACTTACTGTAGCCTACACAATTTTGTCGTGCTTTTTTCAGTAATTTTTGTATTTTTGAGTTCTTCCCTTCAAATTATAGCAAACTTACCCAAAGTTCTGCAGGCAAGAGTAATATAAATTCAATCTGCAATGTATCTCCCTAGTTTCGACAGCATGTAATCACGTAATCATCACTCATGTGTGTCATGAACATCGTGGGTGTATCATATTTTTTCTCTCAAGACGTGGAAATATGGTTTCTACTTGATAGACCAAATTTCAAATATTACGAGAAAATAATTTCAGTGGGTATACAAGTTTGATGTCTGTATGTATACGGTTGGCAATATGGCAGTAACTGGTGACATCCAACTTACGTATTTTGTTTACCTTTGTACTTTCCTTCCCAATGTAACCGATTCACTATAGACCTTTACCCTGCAGATTTTTTCCACTAAACCACCCTCTAACAACCCATCGTCTTCAGTTTCCTTCCAAATCACCCACCACAACTTTCATTACGGAAAGGATCAACAAGGAGAATGTACTGCTGTGTTCTCTTTTAATAAGTACATATTACCATTCCCCGCTACCTGGCTGTAAACTTGTCATGTGTCCCCTTTCCCGTCATCATCGTCGACTTCTTTTTTCATTTTCTCTTCTCAAATAGACAATTGAGAAGAAGAAAAATGTGGTAGTGCTACTTGCTTCACTACTTGTGTAATCATACCCCACATACAAACACACAAGTACATTATATACCACCTGCATATACACGCGTATATACAGGCACACACTTGTCGACACAAGTATCACTTGTCTTCCACTCGTCTGAGTAGACTCCATGCTGTGAGTGAAAGATGTGGAAAGAGAGACTTTATTAAAATCGATTGATACCATCATCATCAACATCAGCATCATCATCTTCGTTTCCTCCTTTTCTTTCTCGAGCACAACGTAACCAAGTCCCTTTTTTCCTTTATGTAAAAGAATCCCCTTCTCTCTCTCTCTCTCTTTCTAATAACCAATGTATATTTCACATGTACATAAATATACCAAGACAAGTATACGTTACACAAACATAGATCAGTTCTTTACTTCTTCCTCTTCAAAGAACACGACGCATGCATGCATGCTCACATATTAAAATATGAACCAGTATAAGAGACGACAAGGAAAATGAAGAAAAAAACTCCTTCCGAGAAAAAAGTATTAAGCTGCTTATTTTTTTCTTATACAGGCTCTCTGCCTCTACTGCTCTCGAGTGAACGCTACTGATGATGGCGTTGTTGCTTACTCACTGGCTTATGCAAAGTTTTTAAATATATTTTCCAATAATAATATATCACAGCAATCCTTTCACTTTGTTAAACTTCGTCATTCCATTCTCTCTGTTTCCTTTCATCATATCAACAACATCGTCATCATCATCCTCCTCCTCCTCGTCGTCGTCGTCGTCATCATCATCATCATGCATGATCGCATTATACAAAATACAAGCAAGTTCTGAGAACCGAGATGAGCAATAATGGAAGTCGAGAAAATGTAATAAGCGTGTTATGATATGATCATGTTGTATGTACATTATACATTTTTAAATAAGGAGTTATAAGGCACAGGTTTGTATAGTCCTTCCCTTTTAAGTGGGGAAAAGTATATAAATAAACTACACGAATTGAATCTACTATACAATCAACAGTGCCATCTTACATATTATTATTATCATCATCGTCATTATTATTATTATTAATATAATGAATTTTACAAAGAGAGTAAAACTTTATGCTTTTTCATGTTAACGGACTAATCAAAAGTTAGTAACAGCAAAATGGTTGATGCTATGTCGATACAACAAAGGCAAGTCATAAAGTTCCACAATTTGGAACCTCCTTTACATATTATTATTATCATCATCGTTATTATTATTATTATTATTAATATTATTAATATAATGAATTTTACAAAGAGAGTAAAACTTTATGCTTTTTCATGTTAACGGACTAATCAAAAGTTAGTAACAGCAAAATGGTTGATGTTATATCGATACAACAAAGGCAAGTCATAAAGTTCCACAATTTGGAACCTCCTGCCTTGGTGTATGTTTATATGTTTGCATCCAAATAAAATGTAATGTACGACGCTTCAGAGTTTTTCGAGATGGTTGAAACCAGAAAAAAGATGATAATAATGTCAAGTTTTTTTCTCCTACCTGTTTTGTACAAGGTACTACTGTTACAACGACACGAGGCTTGCTACATCATCATAGTTATTCAGTCAGAACTTTTTCTCCTTCACTCATCATCTACTCTCTCAAATCAATGCTTATTTAAAAATCAGTCAAGTGGAATATACATGTTACATCTCAATCGGTTACGGTTATTCTTCAGGGAAAAAATCCTGCTATGAATGCTGGCGTGACGCAGAAAGAGCACCTCTCTGAATAAAAAAAAATATATATCGACAGCGTATAATTCCGCTGTATATATCTCTATACACAGTAAGCTGTACCACTCCGGAGTGAAATATACTGTCAGACCGTAATGATATCATAATCATTTTCCTTGGCTGTGAATACGCCAATCCGTGAAATGAAATCACAGCAAAAATGTATATACCCACCACAACCTGTTTATATCTTTCTGGGAAAGTAAGTGTTAGTGGCAGTATGATCGACCAAGATAGGAGTGAAAATGTACATTTATTATACCCGTCTACCACTGTCTGCGTTATTATTGCTCCTTAATAAAGAAAAAGTGAAAGCTTGCTTCAGGCACATCCACGTCGTTACACGTAAAATGCGCCAATGAAAAGAGCGAGAGGGAAAGGCTGCGAAATACGTACTACTAACTAGACGAAGGAGGAAAAAAAGGAGTTGAAAAATTGACTGGTTGGGTTCAATCCATTTCCTGGTTGTGTGGCTATATTATTACATCATTACGGGGAAATTTCAAAGTGCGGAGCGAAGCTTACATAAAAGCAATAAGCAGCAGCACAGCACAACAAGAATCATCAACAACATCCTCATCATCCCTACAACCTTATCAGATGTCACAAGGGAAGGAAGAGAAGACACGTAGGAAAAAATGGAAAGCGTGAACAAAACTTCTACTCTTCACTTTTTTAATGTATTCATGCAAATCATCAGATCTACAGGACGGTGTGACATGTCCAAAAATATAGAGCTGCTTGCTGCAATACCCGCCTTTTTTTACTTAAGTGTATATATAGTCCTTCAGCTTTCACATTTACTGTTTTTCGACGGTTTAGACACTACGGAAATTCGGTTACCTATTGCATCACGAAGAACTGTCTTGGAGCTACACCATCATGACTTATAACAAAATTACCAAGTATTTGTGTATACATACCTTGTCGTCAGCATCTCAGGAAATTTTATATGCATAATAATTGTATTTTTCGTATTACTTTCTCTTGACAAAATTTGAACGTGGCGAGTCGTGCTTCCACACAAGGAGCAACATTGACGGTTGAACAAAAAATTAAATAGGGAAAGACATCCTGATAATATGAATATTATCACGATGAGATTTTTTCTCATCTCTTGTACTTCTTTTCCTCGTTAGAGCTATAAAGTTTTATGGATTTGCAGCTAGTTTGCCAAGTCCCCAGTCTTCCCCCATTAGGGAGCGTTCTTGATAGCGAAATGGTACAGGAAATTTGTACATGTACCTAACCATATTTTTATGCATTTAAAAGAGGATTTGTTAGAGGAAGGAGGTAGACCGTGTGTGTGCACTGCCTGCCTCCACGTACAAGGGTAGTCGTGTACAAGAAAAGCAAAAGTCTGAGATAATTTGCTGCTTGTCACTTGTCTTCTCCCTGCGAGATAATGGGTCCCAAATGATGATGGCAACTGGCAACCCTTTTTTTCGTTAACAATCACACACGCTTAGCGAGCAGGCATTCACTCATATATGATCGTGTTTGAGTAGATGAAAATATTTCAACTGCTGGCAAAGCCCTACGCTCATGATCGGATTGCTGAGTTTAAGCATTTAATAATAATAACAATAATAATAATAGCACGGAAAAAAGCTAACAATACAGTTGCAAGTTCTGGCCGGTGGCAAGACGCAAGCCACCCTACACATCCACCGCCGTCTCCGATTATTGCCTTCTAGCTGATTATTTACATATAGACATAAAACTGCATGTCTGTCTTGACTGGGTATAAAATGAAACAACTTGCGCAACTTTTACTGTTTCCTATGAAGTGCATCTACACAAAAATACGTTCTTAAGCAGCAACTTTTTAAAGGGAAAAGTACTTGATATAAATGGTAAAATTCAAGCGGAAATGGTAGGGTGTGCGTAGTAGTAAGATGTATATGCATAGTAGAGAGAGAGAGAGAGAGAGAGAAAGGATTTAATGGGGATGCAAATTGATTTTGAAAGAAATCAGTGTGGATCGTTGGGGGTGCTTTAATGAAAATTGGTTATTTGGCTCCTGTCAGAAATGTCGGTTGCCATTTCCCTTCACTTTTATCTGCTACACAACTAGGCACGGAATAAGAAGTTCGTAATTTTATGCTTAAAACTTTTTTCGCCTCTATAATGTGTGTATTTTTTCTCGGTTTTGTCATCCGTCGTGGAGCTAAAAAAAGGAGAAGAAAAAAAAACCGAGATGAGGAAGAACGTGTGAAAAGTGGAATGAATCCTTTGGACATAGGCAATCTTCCTGCTTCCGTCGAGTAGATCCTTTTGAATATACAAATGAAGTTGACATACTTGTATGGATTTTAATATGCGTTTCATTCTGCGTTGTTACTCCTATACTTTCCCAATATATACATATTCATAGACTATATACGTGCTCAGTAATACCCGTAAAATAATCTACCTTCTCTCCTTTCCCTCCTCTTGCCTTAAATGAACCAAGTTTTTCTTTCGACGCGAGAGAAAAAAGTGAGGAAAAAATGAAAATAATGAGGGAGAATAGAAGGAGTATGTACTATGCACTTGGTAGGAACGGATTTCCATATTTCGCGGGTAGTTTATATATGCATATATATAGACGATGACAAAAATGAATTTGAAAGGTATCCAGGATGAAGCCAGGAGAGAAAAGACGAGTAGCAGCAGCAAGCATGCTGTGCGTTACCCAGTTATACGCCAAACTGGTATAGCCTCCTAGCTCTGGCGAAAAGTAATCTAATTGCTTTCTATTAGTTTATAAGCTTGTTTGTACTTTGTACTACTTACATTAATGCCAAAACGAGAGCTTACTTGGGGAAAAAACGCTCGTCAAGACGCGCACACCGGAGTATATAATCACCGCGTTATACGGTAAAACAATGAATGAATGTGCATACATATATGCACAGGTTGATATACTAACGGAAGCTGGGAAATTGCAGACAAATTCAAATTTACATCCATTTGATCCTCATAAAACATGCTTCGATGAGCACGAAACTTCCAAGAACCAACCCGGCATGTAAAAGTATAATAATAATCACTTGTGCATACGCAGGCATATCGTTCATTGTGAAATTCATTATGATTCCATGTACTCTGTATATTCTACCAACTAACTCCCCTTTCCTTCCGTAATTTACATCCCGTTTTTTTTTCTCTCTCTCTCTCCCAATGTGGGATGTGGATGTGCACTGTTATGTACATATTATAATGGTATCATTCTTGCATTCCGGGGGTATACTAAAGGGAAGGGATGACGAGACGATGTGTAACACAAATCTATCAGACTTTCCAGTTGCCCCTCGTTTACGGGTGTAGTTTGTATTGTGGTCCCGTGTTCAACTCCAGAGACACATATACCCCCGACGAGAGTGTGTTTATAGGGAATGCAATCCTCGCCTTTATAGGGTTTACATGACAAGTAAGTGGAAATCTAAGGGGGGAGTCGTTGGTGTTTGTGTTGTTGAGAAACAGAAGCTGCAAGAGCTTTCTTCTCACTCACTCACACCGTGTCCGCGCAGCATCGTCCTAATGATCGAATTAATGTAATATAATATTCCAATTCTAATAATTCTAATTCCAACCCGTCGAGTTTCACACAGTTATTAATAAATAAAAGGCACACGCTCCAGAGGTCCTCATTACACCGAGCAGCGCTTGGTTTATCAGTAGCAGGCAGGCAGCCAAGCCAGAATGTTCTGCATGGGGAGGATGATGGCGTGAAGAAGAAGAAACGTGAGGAACACCATTATAAGCTGTCTCTTGAACGACCCTAACCGCAACAACAAGCGATTCTAACGCGGGTGTTGGCTGCTTCTGGAGTGTATGAAGTTCTTCCAAAAAATATTATCTGGCTGAGACCTAGACGACGTTTTTCAATGCGAGGGATGTATCAGAAACAAAGAATTGGAGAGAGAGAGAAAAAAACAACATGATCAAGGCGTCAGGAAATGCATCAAAGGATTAATGATAGACAGCTTATTTTGTCGCATTTTTAGTAATGCAGTGTTAACCTTCGTTTGAATTCTACAAAATGGCAGAGCGAAGCAAAAATAACAGTTTTCTGTCTGCGTAAGGTATTCGAAACAAAAATAGCTCTAATGCTGCATCAACACCGTGCTTAATCAGATAATTGATTAACCATTCCTGTTACCAACTGCCAACGGAATCCTAATTTCGCCTTGCATACGTCATATGCCTCGTCTGTCGTAAACCGAAGCGGGAACAGCTAACTAGGATGTTGATGTGTACGTCACTTCTCTCATATAGCTGTTGTCTCAGAGTTTGTTCATCTCATTTATCTTTTCGAGCATTCAGCAGTCTTCTGCTTCTCGGCTCCCAACACAGTACTTACAAATTCCCTAGCCAATCTGGAGTTGTAAACACGGACATGAATTCTGCAAAAACCTTGCCACCATTGTATAGTTAAACTGGAGGTAGAACGTAGTTTCATCTTCCGTTCCGTGTCCAACCACTTACCGCATTGTCTACTGCCAGCGATTCCGTTTGCCAAAATGATAGCATGTACGGAAACATCTCTGTGGGACTAAGGACATCACATACATATTCTGCAACTCCAAGTTTCCTGGTAATTTTTATGAACAAATTGGAAATTATTTAGTTATGAAATTATAATTGGGAACATTCTCCTTTTGAAAACAAGGTGTCATATCAGCAAGTAGATTACCCGCTAACTTTCCCGTTAAAAAAAGACAAGTTACGCTTTCACTTGACTTTGTGTCACGTCGGGGGATGCAATCTGTAACGGTAACGGGGCAAACGCGCTAAGTCCCTAATATAACCGTAAGTCACTGGAAATTAGGAATAAACACTCCATATCATGAATTTTAAAGTAAACGACGGCAGATTATTCATGATAATCCACAGCAGCGGCAGAAATACCAACTAGTCTTGTTGCACGTTAAGGTGAATACACATAGATACATGTGCATGTACAACTCCTTTACTGTCATCAAATTCGTCACTCATGCAGCAGGAATTCATCTCTGTTCTCAATTCCCAACACATGCCAAATCCTTCCTTGCATTGCATATCTTTGTTTTTAGTATTAAAAATCCTACCGTGTGGAAGTAAGCAAGGACCTATGATAGGTAATAAAAACAAGTTTTCTTTGTTGTAAACAGTTATTATTGCATCAAAACAACGACATTCTTCCACAGGCAAACAAATAAATATATATTGTGTGCATATGGATATTTCCCTCATAGATGAATGGAGCGCGTCTTTCACTTCGACTCGTATTCGAGCGAGAGAGCGAATATATATGTGCGGATTGCCATACTCTGTCAACTTTTGTGTTTTATTTTTCGTTTTAATGTGAGCGCTGTTGTATTGTGCATATATTCCCTTTTCTCCTTCCGTCTCTATTTTCTGCCTGTCTCCCTCTTTCTTTCTCTCTCTCTCTCTCTCTCTCTCGCTCCTCGCTCAGTATGTAAAGTTTTACATACACATACACAAAACACATTTGAACGCAAAACACAAATAACAATACAAGAATATAATGGAAGAGTACAATGGGCCAACCTCATCCATACAAATCATAAGAGGGAATAGGGTTGTTTGCCGTGTGGCATATGATATTAAAGCCCTATGGGTCCCTAGGCCATGCCAGCCACCATCATCACCATCAACCAAACAAGGATAATATAAAAGGCAAAGATGATAATGGCGGTATACAGACAATATCTATGTATGGACCAAGACCAAGCTATTACTTACCACCGCCACCATCACCATCGCACACAGCCCTGCTGCTACTACTACTACTACT
>JAHZNE010001083.1:0-10496 GCA_027744055.1 Callyntrura sp. NNG-2020 | reverse complement strand
AGAGAGAGAGAGAGAGAGAATGAAAGCGAGAGAAACGAGGAAGTGTGAACCCTATGGCAAAAGACTTGCTCACTATATTCTTCTCTTACTTGTCAGTAAAATCATGTGCTATGCGTGCAACATTTTCCCTATTCACAAAATCACAATATACAAAATCCATCCGGCATCCCTGAAAACCCCTCTATATTTATATGTATCTCTAATATCATCGCCAGTTTCCCTTCTTCATTGTTTGTGCCTGTCCCACCATTCCCTTTATATTTACTTTCATCTTTCTCTCCCGAGCTCGCTCTTGCTACTTCGCTTTTTATTTGTATACACATGCAACTCCCATTCATAAGTATAAAGCTGTTTGCACGACAGAAGAGTCGTAACCTAATAATATGTAAATTTGGCTCATTACATGACACAACTCGAAGTGGAAGAGTAGTTACGTCGACTGTACGGACGGATGGATGGCAATACGCACATCCATCCATAAAGGCTGCGGTAATGATTATGATGAGATGAAACCTACTGAATAAATGTATATGTTGAGGTAATTGGTATGCCCATATATTGTATGTACTTATTTATTTAATACGTGCGCAACTTAGAAAAGATGCTCTCACAGGGAAACCGAGAGAGAGAGAGGAGAACGTTAGGATGAAGAGGTGAGTCTTCTTGTGTTTGGCTGCTTTATATGGCTGTGATGTGTTGTTGTTGTTGTTGTATTCTTCTGTGTATTATACTATGCCTAATGTGTGCATAGAATAATAATCTATTCCTGTCAGGATCTCTTCCTGCCTCCTCATTTTTTCCAGGCAGAACAACTTTTGGTCCATCGACCAAAATGTCATGGAGCAGAAAAAGTAGACCCTCGTTCATCTGTTTATCGCCTATCGCTGTTTGGACTAAATCCGTATTCCATGTATGATTCGACGCGATGTTCCTTCTCCTTACAATTTAATATCACTCGTCAATGTTGAATGGGAAGGATTATGGACGCTTTCATGTGTTCCAGGAAACGATCAAGGACGAAGTATATTACGGATAAAAGGTAATTTGAAATGGTTACAACAGGGTTATTGTTGTTGTTATTAAAATCGACTTTCTAATTACAGAAATTATAATAGTATGCATGTATATTCACTATTCACATAGGCATATCAGTTTACATCAATACCTTGTAAATAATTGATGGCTAAATTAAGTTTAAGATATTATATTACAGAAGAAGCTTACGATTTATATTGGCAAAAGTGCATCAACAAAAAATATGCATGTGTGAGTATACTTGCGAAAATGATTGCGTTTCTCCGTCAGATAATAATTAAATATGGGATAACGTTTTGTTTGACAAATGACGTGATGGTTTCGGAAAACTGTAAAAGTGGCTCTTGTGTGCCTTGGCAGACATAAAAGAAACAAGCGAGCATTACGGAACTGTGTATAGCCCTGAAGATAAAACGGAAAGGGAATAAACTCGCGGGGGACGCCGACACACGAACTGCTGCCACAACAAACATTCTTCGGGGGTTGTGAGAGACAGCGGATTATTATTATTGAACAAACGAACCATAAACTCTCCTTAATTCTTCTTTCCACATGGCTATATGCACACACATACAGGCCCAGCTCCTCGCAGCGAAAACGACGACGAAAAACAAGAAAATAAATGTGGAACAATTCATAGTGTTTCACCTTCCTATATATCCACTAAACCGTAATGCAAGCAGTCTTTGGACGAGCGAATTCTTCAAAAAAATACAAACTTTAGGAGAAGAAAGCGGCTATGATATAACGGCTTAAGATGGTGTACACGAAACTGGAAGAGGGGAGTTATGTGCATCGTTCATTTTCCGTTGGTTACCTTTTTCCCCATCAGCGAAAAAGAGACTACTGGCTTACACTATAAATAAATAAGCTGTATTGTAAATTCAGTGCAGGGTTTGTATAGATTGATTTTTAAAATGTACTTGCATATAACGACATAACGGCATAACGGCATAACATAAACCGTAACCATATATGGACTTCAAAATCGGATCCTTTCTTCTTTTATGTTCATTTTAGCATTAAAGTGCAGAGTACATATAATATATGCTGTTTACGCGATATATTGTATTTTGTAGCGGCTTGTTTTAACAACTTAAACATTATACGAGTTGGGAAAATGTGTACAGATATGTGCATGTGCCTATATACGAACATATATACCACTTGATGGGATTAGAATCCAAACGCTCTGTTAAGTCCTCTTCAAACTTTACTCAACCGACCCCGTCCAATTCTCTTCTCTCCACACTCTGTTTTTCTTTGGTTTTGTTTGTATGCCTCATTACATTGTGAAATTGATTAGACTAAAAATACTATCAACTCAAACCCATCCCACCTCACAAAGAGTATTCAGACAGGATAAAAGAGAAAGATATACATAGAGAGAGAGAGAGAGAGAGAGAGAGAGGGATATCTAATATTTAAGTATTTTATTGTCGGTCTCTTAAGTTTAAAGGCAATATTCTGATGGTGGTTAATACAGCTTGGTGGTTTAGTAGTATATAATTACCACGACTTTTGTTAATGTGGAGCTCTCACGAGTCTATGGTCATGTTGTGTAATGTGTGTCGTCGTACGGAAGGGAAAAACAATAATACTAATGCCTACATGGCACCATTTGCTCCATACTGTGTATAAGTCTATCCGTTCTGATTACGCTATAGTAGAAACCGCATGGAGAGGATGATGGTGGAGTCGGGGTCACCATGTCACAAGATACTGAATCCAAACACACTTTCCATATCCCTTCGTAACTTATCGCCACTGTATGAAGGTATGAGGAACAAAATGACATGTCAGACCACCACACGCATACATATATACTATCAAAACTACACGTTGTTCTAGACTTGGGGCAAAGGAAGATTTAACTTGGAAAATTTTGAACTTTTATCTCCCATGAAACTCATTAAACTGGACTTACAATAAAATTAGTAAAACCCTTGTCACATAAAAAATTAATACAAGCTGGCATGCCGAACGAATTTGGATTTGTTTTTTGTGTCACGCGTATGTATCTCTCTTTTTCCTCTCTCTCTCTCTCAGCATTTTCGCCACCGCGCCAGAGAGAGTGGTGCATCGTGCCAACAGCTGCTTTTGGGCTCAACACTTCGATAGACATAAGCGGTATCATAATAGGAAGCGACGACGTGGTTGGTGGTGATGGTAGATGTTATGCTAGTTGTTATGTTGTTTGTAGAACCATTGTAAATTGTGTGCAGTGTGCTCAAGAGATTCATCTAATGAAAGGAAAAGCACAAGAACAACCACATCAACGAGAATTACACAACAAACTAATTTCAGATACCAATGCCATTGAAGCTGCTACAAAATGTGGTGCGGTGGTGGTGGTGGTGGTGGTAGTGGTGGCAATGGCTGTTGCAGAAAAGTACTAAAAGTAACTGTATGAAAACTGGTCGCGGTTCTTTTCCTAAAAGGCTTCAGAGAAAGCACTCTACTTTTCCCATATGCTACTACGACTACTACTCCTACTGAAGATAATAATACTGCTCTGCGCTACCAGTCAAACTCTCAGTAATGGCAGTTGTGGTACAGAAAATGCACACGTTGTGTTGTTATTTTTTACTCATTGTGATTCACTGTGTATTTGCCATCAACTAACTTCCCATCAAACTCTCCTCACCCTCGATTACTGGAGCATCATGAAACGTTTATAGTCTAGAGAGTCTTTGTTCACTCGAGCCCAGCGAAATACAGGAAAGATATATGAGATTTCAGAACTAATACACTGCATATTTAATGTACATTGCCAAATCTCGATTTGCTTTCCTTTTCCTTTACCCCATCCTTGTACTTTGTACATTGTGGTCCACTTTTTGCACGGGTGTGGTGTGAAGAGAACACACAAGCATGTTCTTATTTTTTATGTGTGCGGGCTCTTGTACATTCCTAATAGGGAAACGGGCATTAGCATTAGCGTTAACATTACAGATGTCGGCAAATTGAATTTCCCAATCGTTAATTGTCTTCTTAACAATTCAAACGAGACACGCGCTCATGATATCGCTGTTGTTTGCCATGTAGTTGTTTTTGTACTTTGAGATAAAAGCTCGCTAAATGAAATAAAGTACTTTCGCCTGCCCGGAAAAATTGCATGTTTGGTGAAAAGTAGAAAAACAGGTAGAAAATGTATAATTTGGTGTAACAGAACTTATCAATACATCGATATGTGTTGTCGTAAGATTCACAAGTACAACTTTAGCCACTCCAGCCGCCCTTTCCCCCAAGTAATATGGTAGCCTAATATATGAAAATGGTGAACGACATTTTGAGAAGTGGTTATGAACGAGTGGCAATAACTGGAAATTCTCTTTTAGAGCACTTGATAGGCTATTTCAACAGTGACTGACATGGCAAAACCCTTGTGTTCTTCTTTGGCGCTGGAGTAGTTATACTTTTTTCTAATAGAGCCTCCTTCTCTCATACATGTCTTCCTCATATTAAAGCTGGTCACACATCAGCACCAAGTGAAGTGGCTCGTTTCATCATCATAATCATCATCATCGTCATCATCAGCCATATTATTTTTGTGTACCGTTGAATTAGTGTCATGTTAAAAAAGGAGAAAGTAGCAAAGGATGGAGTCACAATAATAATGTTATACAGAAAACCGATTCCAGCTTTCAACAGGAACTCTACACTAATATAATTCTGAACCTAGTCAGTATAATGGCCATTCAGGTTTGTTTTCCTATTAGGCTCCCCATGCATATAGGTAGAGATATCTTGTGTGTGAGGAAAGCATTATATGATGACGTGTTATACTCAAGTGGATATAGTTAATAGAAGCAAATAAAATAAGAGGGTTGCAACTTTATACAGAAAAATATACGGTTACACCAGAGAGCTGGGTAGGATACACATTATACCCACCTCTTCTTCTACCAGTACAACCGCTTGGGGCTTCCATCGTCATCGTCGTCATCATCATCATCCTTCTTCCTTTCCTCTCAGCGTGTATAGCGTAGGTATACGCAGTAATGCAAATGTATTCTTGGAGAGACCGAAGAACGAAGAAAAGCCCTTAAGCTTTGAGTAAACTTAAAACTTCATTGTTGACCAAGGTACTTTGCTCGCTCATATGGAATGATTCACCCTTTTCCCTTGTTGTAATTTCCTCTTGTCTTTCTTTATCGTCCTTTACTTAGTGATGCATGCATGTACACATGCCACGGGAATATATATTAAATGAACGAAAATGCTTTCCATTCTGCAACAAACAGGATATAGATTCCCTTTTCTGTGAGTGAACACTGAAGGATCTTTCTTTTCATGAGTGGCCCTATTTTAGCTCAAATCCATCCTTTCTCGCTATACAAGATACACACATTACAACTGATATATCAGAGACAAATAAATTTATATCAGTTTTCTTGAGCGTGAAAGAGGATAGATGTAACAACGTGTGTGCTACTTGCCTATCCTGCCTGCTGGAAGATCGTGCTCCTTGCAACTGGCAACCTTTCGTTATTTAGAATGAACTTGTAAATTACATGGGTGTTATTTTTCTGTTCCTCCTTTTTACCTACCAAAGTAAACATATGCAGCAATACTAGCATGAGCATTTATTCCGTTGCGCGGAGCCGTTTGTAATTATGGCTCATTTATTTAAACGGTTGTGCGTTTCCGAGAAGAATGTATTTATTTGTAAAACAGCGCGCACGCTATTTATCTATCCACCACAATGCCTTCCAAGTAGCGTGCAAACACAAAGGGAAAGCTGTACAGAAATCTCAAAGTTATTGATGGAGCAAATAGCCACTCTAAAATAACACATCCAATCTAAGTTGAAGTATTGCTTTAATAGTTTTAATATGAATGCCGAAATAATTAAAGACATGCCTTATCACGGTTCTATATATATATTGAATCCCAGCGTATTTCTTAGGGATGTATTTTCACCAATTACAGAGCGTAGACTATCCTCAGGTCTTTCTTTGCTTTCTTTCTGGATTCTTTTACGTGATTACACGTTGCAAGAAACGTGCGTCGCGTTTTATCCACCCTTTTGGAAAGGCACATACATGTTCCGCGTAAGATTAAAGGATAAACAGCATTTTTTTCTAAAGAGAACACGAATGAGTTAATGCTGAATATATTATTTAGAAGATAACAACGAAGTGGAAGTTGTGGGAACTCATCTAAAAAATAAAAAAAAACAAGCTTGATTTTGTGTGACTTTTCAACCGTGGAAAGTACACATATTTCATCAAATCTCTTCTTGCCAGTTTGTTCATGGGTGTACTGTGCGATGTTTAAATGGTAAGGAGAAATGCATTTAACATTTAACCGCTGCTGTGCTGCATCAGACAAGATTCTAGAGTCATTTTTTTCTAAAGAGAACACGAATGAGTTAATGCTGAATATATTATTTAGAAGATAACAACGAAGTGGAAGTTGTGGGAACTCATCTAAAAAATAAAAAAAACAAGCTTGATTTTGTGTGACTTTTCAACCGTGGAAAGTACACATATTTCATCAAATCTCGCCTTGCCAGTTTGTTCATGGGTGTACTGTGCGATGTTTAAATGGTAAGGAGAAATGCATTTAACATTTAACCGCTGCTGTGCTGCATCAGACAAGATTCTAGAGAGTAGCTTTCTCTTCAGGGAAATAAGAAGCATTTTTTTGCTTTGATGTACACATAAAATCTGGGCTTGTATGTGCCTACCTATATATATACAATGCTAACAGACAATTTAATACAGTGAGGGTACGGCTTCATGTTGTATAAAGCCGTACTTGATGAATGACGGTTAAAGAAAATTTCATCGTGATTAACCTGGCCACGTTATTTCACGCTACTTATATATAAATAGAGCCAAGCATATTTTCTATTGTTTAAAACGTTTAGATATGTATATCTACGCGAGGAAAATAAAATGAAAAGTTTATTCGTAACAATATACGGGACTATCGGCATTGTCAAATGCACACATGGAGCAAAAAAGAAAAGTACAGAAAAGAACTTGGTTGGGTTGGATAATGTGAAAGAAGAAAAGAGAGAAAGAGAAAGAAAGCGAGAGAGAAGAGAGAGAGAGAGAGAGAGAAGTAAAGGAGACAGAGATTTCAACAAAATTAAGCTTATCATAACCTGCGTGAACAGATTTCTTCGGCTTATTTCGGAAAGAAGGACAGAAAGAGAAATGATGCACGACACACGACGTCAACAAGACAGCCATCTTCTTCGCCTTTTGTATAAATTGTAAGTATACTATATTATATGGTGGTGGGGACTGCGGTGAACAAGAACTTCTGATGTTCCTTAGTTGGTCGCAACCGCTGCACAACACATTATGAAACTACCACATAATGCTTTACATTTAGTGCTATCTGTTAAAGAAACCGACGACGACACAGCCGAGGATGAAACGATGACAGGTCTCGCAGCAGCACACTCACACGATGATGATGTACATCATTTAAAAGAACAAAACTTTCCCCTAACGAAAAACAAACCAACTTTATGGGGCAATGAAATACGGACAAATCAAACAACACTGGTTTCCCCATCGTAGATAAAATTTTAATCTGTTTTTAAAAAGCCATAAGTTCCTTTATTCAATGCTCGCTCTGCGCTGATGAAATAAAAATTACATAGAAGCATGAGGAAACATTTTCCACATATTTATACTGGAATATGCCTATGTACCCTGTGAAGTTACGCTACATATGCTATTTAAGGAGAAGGTTAATAGTGAGAACAGGCAAATATAATATGCATGCATGTCAGTTTATAAGTGTCTAAAGTTGGAAAGAAAAATTGAGAAGTTGTTCAAAGCTCATAATATTCTCCATGTCCGCACCACCTCTTTTTCTTATGCGTAGGTTTTACCACAAAGTGTCGAACACAAAGCGTCTAAAAACGGTTCGATATTATATAAACTACTACCATCCCGAAACTAACCCTGTTGTACACGTGTGCTCACACGGAATAGCAACAGTGGTTTGCTTTAGAACGGTTATTACACCACATTTCATACATCAGCGACATATTATTGCAATTTTACAATACTTTTATACGTGTACATAATGATATAATAATATCTTTCGGCCGTTTGGATGGTTAACAAAGAAAAAAAAACTTTCAAAAAGCCAACGTGTATGCAAAACCACAGAGAGAAAAATATCCATATATACGATATGAAAAAGAAGTTCGTTAAGTTGTTCAACAAAAATACTTTCTCCGCCAACCCAACCAGTCAACGAATGACGATGCCGCTGTTGTTGTACAATTTTATTATGAACGTACACACTTGTACGTTGGTAAAGAAGTGAGAAGCTCTGCATAAAGCGCGAGTATCGCCTTTGTGTATTTTCCCGTACACGCTTGTGGTGGGCTTTTGTATAAGCATAAAGTAGCAAAAAGTACTAAAAACTTTGTCATTCATCTTTGTACTTGTTCCTTCCTTTCAGCCGCGTCTCCACAGGGAAGACGACGACGAAGAGGCTCAAGAAACATTATTACATTATATATTACCTCACGTCACAGCCTAACAAGCTAACTCGTGGTCTCCTCTGGCCCGACGCTTTGCTTTCCCTTTTCCTTTCACCACCATACCATCATCATCATCATCGTCAACAACACCACCAACAATTCTCACAGAGCATACAACACAAGAAAAGATATTATTATTATGCATGCTATGTATGTCAGTATATTTCCCTGAAAGTGAATTCTGCGAACACAACAACAATGAAAGAAAAAATAGCGTGTAAGTAAATATACCTAAAACCTTACCATCAAGCACTCCTCCGCGTACATATACATATATACCCTATCCCGAATAATACGGAGGCGTGGAATTATAATAAGAACCTGAAGCGATAGGAATAAAAAAAGGGAAAAAGTGAAAGAAGCTACACAACATGCCAGGAGTGGTATAGCCTGTACGTACATGCATCAGTGACAGTGTTGTTTAGCATACAAAAAGATGGCCGAGGACAGAAAAACGGGAAAGTTTCTCTTAACCCCTATGTAGCCCTGCCATACCTTAAGTACTAGCATTTTTTATCGAACGTATGAAGACAAGACAGAAACCATAAATTTTTTTGTGCACATGCACTACATCATAAAAAAATATACACATTCGTGGGCAGGCCACCTACCATATTGGTTCAATGTTTTCCAGTTCTAAAATATTTCAAAGTATGCGATAGTTAAGTAATAACAAAAACGAGAAAAGAACCAGGATCCGTGAAGTGTGCAAGAAAGATGGGTTAGCTTGTTGAATACACCTTTTATACATGAAAATTACATTTACCCATATCACGGAGGTAGGGAGCGCGGTTTCAAATAATCGGTCATCAAAAATTTATGATCAAGCAGATCTTTGTCCCGAATTAATGGTAATGTTGAGTGTGGTGGTACGTATGTAGAAGAGGCAGATATAAACACTACGGAATGTGGATGATGACATAATATTTGTTTTACTACAGACTATGCAGCTATAGCTGGTAATTTTACTCCGTGTCTGCAAGCAAGCCATTATTTGAAATATGCAACATCTGTTCATTGTGTTCATGTTGTCAATTGAATTGTTACAAAGAAACTGCAGATTCCATTTCCATAGCAACACGTTACCTATTGTATTGTTTGATATATCTACCGTGTAATCCCTCATTTTTACTTCAAATTAAATTATTTTTACGCTCAAAGTTGAATTGTATAATGTATAATGAACAACGCTATAATACGTTTCGCTATAAAATTACTAGTTACCATGGTTACCAACCTCGAGCCTATCTCCATAGGTATTTGCATTTAGATATACTCCCTTAACGTTCGGAAATGTAGGGTAGAACCTTCATTTATGTGCCTTCGCCTTCGCCTTCAAGGATGAACCACTTTTATTGTTCCTTTTACTATTTCTACTAATGTGACCCTTCAAACGTGCTTTATTATTGTCAACGGTTGGGTGCCCAATGGCATTAATAGCTTTGAACTGTTGGCCTTTTGTTTTTGTTCCATACGCAATGCGGTGGGTAGATAAAATGCCTGTGTACAAGGCAAAGTATATATGGTGTCACCAGTATCATAAAATGTGTTTTTATGAATTATTTTCTCACTTTTACTATCTGTGTTCCTTCTTTTTTTCCTAAGAAAGTTGTTTCAATCGTCCTTAAAAGCACAGGAAAAACACTTAAAGTGACGTATATCCATCTAATATGCACAAAAGAAATTGCGTCGTGATCCCTCAAAACTGCTGTGTTTCCCTATATACATTTTTCACATTAACCAGTTTACTTGCAAGTATGTCTAGTCGTACGTAACGATTCACATAAGAGAACCCATAAACATTACTTTTGAAACGTCACAGGAAGCTTTTCTCATCATTTTTGTTTACGATGCAACTGTGAATATTATGTGCTATCATGCCAGAAAACTAACTACGCCAGTGGTATAGTCAAAAACGGTAGAAAACAAAAATTGTGTC
>JAHZNE010001082.1:0-10690 GCA_027744055.1 Callyntrura sp. NNG-2020 | reverse complement strand
ATTATATTTTCGTCGATAAATATACGTCTAGAACAGTGTAGTAAACCAAAAAGCATGTTCCATTTAAAATGATTTTATTGTTTTACTACTACAGTCATACAGCCCTGTTTAATTACTTTTGGCATATAAATTGAATGTACTGTACTTACATAGGAAGTAAGAAGAGTAGCAACACTTATAAATACAGCATAAATACTTCTTATTCTTAATTGTATGCAACGGAATGGCTTGGTCAAAATAATTCGCATAAAATGCAACATGAGTCTCATGTTCAAATATGATGTGAACAAACTTCCGAGCTTCCCGTTACTTCTTGCTGCTATATGTAGATTATATACATAAATTAGTGCAAATTTGAACACAGCAACTAGTGTTCAAATTTGGTACACTTTTATGACACAGGTATTTGTTAAAGAGTTTCTGAGATTACCAAGCAGCAAACTACCCTTGGTCATTTATAAATTTTAATTCCCGGATTCATGGAAAGCAAACCTACCACATGACATTGTTAACTCTTTTGTCTTAAAATGACTGATAAAAGGACACTGCAGCAGAGCTGGGCAGCTCATGTAGTAAATGAGGGTAATGGTAGCCTATGCAACACGGTGATCACATATGTCATATGTTGTTGGACTATGGTTCACAGTAAGTAGCACCAACTAATCGTAAGTACCACGCGTAAGGTCGCATGGCCAATGTGCTTATGATATGAGCCTGCACGAAACTATGTATTTTTACTAGGAACTCCTCACTCTCAAACTCATCTCTTGAATGCCATACTTTTGACTTTGAAAACCATGCACAAGAATATTAAAGAGGAACCGTACACCTTCCTCTTACATGTTACATGTTGGTGCTACTGGGGCACAAGGCTCCGGGTGAGGCACCGAGGACCTATTTAGGTACCTAATGCCGTTGATCTACGCAGCTGAAAATGAAGTCGGGGCAAACGGCTCCTAATGTAACAATATACTAGAGTATATAAAGTTTCATTCTGATTGGTTGGCCCATATGGTGTCAAGTGGTGTCCCGCATGTCAAGGCGTGGTACACGGTACATACATTTAACACTTTAACCTTTAGATAATAACGCTTTAGCTTCCGTTTTCGCGGAGAAACTCTTAGGAACTTTGGAATGTAAGTACTTTTATAATAATTAAAGCTATAAATTGTACATCTTCCCTTCCCATTTCCCTATATAATGAACGAGCTGTTTACATCATCAAGCCAATCTTGCTGCCATGTTGCAACTATTTCATGAAAGTTGTACACCAAGTTTTGAAGAGGATTGGAAGACTTAAACGACTTTGCGAAGAAGTAAAGGAAGGAAGCTTAAGTGAGATCTACTCTAGTTGCACAATAAAATTTGCTTTCTCCGTGCACACCCAGAGTATGTCCTATATCTTATATTAATTGCGTTCGGCACTTTTTCATGATGATATATGTTTTCATACAAAGCGAAGGTCTTTGTTCAAAGGCAGAAGAAACACAGCCTCGTGAGATTATTATACTTCCGTGTTCACCAAATAGAACATCTGCCATCAATGCTGCTTTGTCATGAATGTGTTCTGTGTAGTATTCGTACATTCCTGATAGCGCAATTTTGATAAGACCCTCTTGCAACTTGTCAATAATCTTGCTTTTTTCTCTTAATGTACACTAAAACGTTCTGTACAGAATCTTTTGACAAATAACACATGTGTGTACTTGCACTCTACGCTTCAAATGAGTAATGCGTTGTCGGTTCAAAGTTCTCCAAAAATTTTGTGGGAACGTGTTCAATGTTCGATCAATCAATAATAGTCTACTTCCCTTGACTTCCTTACCCCTGCACGGATTCTCTGTTGCTTTGAAGTAACACGGTACCGCGGCGCGGCACATTAAATCTAGGTATATTGATGCTACATACCACGGCGGTGTATAAACGTGATTGTAAAAAGTTTCAAGTAGACACGACAAACCTTTTAAGCATAAACATAATCTTTATAATCTTTAGTAGTGTCTAAATGATATTTAGAAGTAGCTCAATACAGCTAATAATGAAATATTAAAAGCGCAAGCTGCGCTAATAAGTCGAAACCTGTTTTGGAATTGACAATAAACTAGACATAATCTCTTGCATTCAATTGATCCATTACATAATAAAGTATAAAGATGATACCTCCCTCCCTGTGCATTTATGTCGGTATTTTCTAAGAGTAAAGCCCGCGCGAAAAATGGATGTATCGAGTACACGTACTTTTTATTCCTCTTCGTAAACTTTCTTTCAACCTGACAGACAAAAAATTGGCTTATTTTCTTTAAAATCTCCATCTAATACGGAATCTCTCGCAGTGTGTACTCATTTACAATAATCTTTGCACACATCATTGCCACAATGTACACACCTTTGTAAGAACGGCGCACATCTGCATTTAAGACAAGGACATTTAACGAAGCTTTATCAAGGTGGGATTTAATTCATTCACGGTGCCAAAATATTATGGGTTTAGATGTGTATATAGAGTGAATGTGCTCTTAAGCTTTGAAAGATATTATTTTACATCCTGAATGTTATATAAACTCCAATTTCTAGTGACACCATCTGCCTTTCTCAACGATAGACTAGCAGCACCTCAATTTTTTATGCATCACTGTCTTTGCTTTGAGTGGAAAAATGTATACATTGTCTTCCATTCATCGAGATGTCAAGAAACTTTCCCAAAAACTGTCACTGCTCTATATAGACAAGGCGAGATGCACATTTTCAGCTGTCAAAAAACCGGCTGAAATAAAACGGGAGTCGCACCTTTTACGTCAAACCTGAAACTAGAAAGATAAGATCATATTCCCGGACAAGCTTCAGTTACTACCTCGTGTTATTGATGCACATTTCTTCACGACGTATTTTTATTCTAATTATGCAACATATCATGTTGATAGTATCTTTTCAAGACTGAAAATGACCACTATTCCCTGTATGAATTAATCGGCATTGCTGACCGCCGGACTCAAACGAGTTTTATAAAAATCAAATGCTTTTTTATATGTGCCATATCGATGTTACTGAGGTGTGATTTGGTATGATATACATACCTAATGACATGTCAGCTTACTAATTTATGGGTATAAGTGAATAAGTCTATTAATTTTTATTTAACAAACACCATTTATATTTTGTCTGAGCAAATAGAATATAAACCCAACATTTAGAATGAAAGATGAAAAACAGATTGAATTGAGTGTTTTTCGCTCTTGGCTGGCGTGCAAAGTGAGCTGTCACCCGAGAGCTTTTTCTTTAGACAGGAAAGAAAAGACTTCGTGACAGATATTAATGTGAGCGAAGGAAAATACGTCCTTCTGAAAGATCACCCACAAATATTTGCCAGTGGTAACCTATTTTTCCATGCGAGTAGACATGCCTAAATACATATTTTGCACAGTACGCTCTGGCTCTCTGGCGGGATTAAGAGAACGTGGAACTAATATTTGGTCGACTTATACCACATAATGTGTAAATGCTGTATAAATGTTTCATGGATAAGGTATATTTACTTCCGTGTTTATCTACCTAATCAGGAGGAGAATCGGTTTTGCTTGCCAATCGGCTAAACGTCAAACAATAATTTGTGGCCAGCAATCCCTCCTTGCCTACTGCTTGCTTCCTGTATTCTCACGCTGGGTTGCGTTATGAGCTAATGTTTTTCAGCATTACACCACAACCGTGCAAATGCTACTGGAGAAACGTCGTAACAACATGACTGTCACCTCTACGTGCCAAATCCAACTTAAGCAATTCCGAAATCAGCTACGGTGGTAAAGCATGCTTATACAAACATTTAATATTTATTCTCTCTGATCTATACAAACTTGTCGGTGGTGTACAGGGTAAATGTATGAGCGTGCACATGCACATACAACGTGCACTTTATTATTGGTTCATCATTTATGAAGATATATGATTCTACGAAAGATTTACTTAAAAACAGATGACGCGACGTCGCGAATTTCTTGCCTAAAACACAAATATTAAATTGATTTTGCTGCTGGCTTGTTTTTATGCTATCACGAGTATCACGTGTCTTGGAGCTGAATTCCCGTACGAGTCAGTTTGATCCGTAGTCGTGCGAAACTGCAAGGAACAAGCTAAAAATCAAGAAAGAAAGAAGATATTAAAGTGGAATCAATACTTGCCTTTTTCGGTTGTGCAGACTTGTCAGAACAGAGTCCGAAGATGATTGGAGTGGCTAAAGAGAGGAGAGATGAAATTCCGTAGACCAAAAGTGTTTCCTTCTCGGAAAATCGAGATGAGACTTGGGTGTGATTTAGCCAAGTACAGATGACTCCAATCCCTAGAAAAAAAATAAAGGGAAAGAATGTAATAAGTATATAATGTGGAATATTTTTCGCATTTCTGACTTCCCTGGACGTTTACGTGGTTTATGTCTATATTGCCGTAATAATGCTTTCAATAAACAACGATAAAAGCAGTAAAGCGAAGCAGTAAGTAATAATTCGTCTTCATAAAACGGTTATTGTCTGGTCTGATGGTCTTACAGCAGCGACAAAAACGCGGGGTCTACGGGTCATAGCGGAAAGCTGTTTCCAAAATCTTTCTATAGATTGGATAAACATGGGGACAGCCAGCAGCAGAAGTCAATTCTACGTGGTATGTACCAGAGAAACTCTCTCAGAAGGCCCGCTTGTCAAGCCAAAGTCAAAGATGCACGTCGTTTTTTATTGCATTAGGAAAACAACACACAAGGTGGATGTTGTTTTAGACGACCGGGTGTGGGCGGTAACTACACAAAATGAAGATGAGAGATTCTTTCGTGTCGTACAAGATTGGTACTTTCCAAAATTTTACCACGCGGTTGTATATGTGAAAATGGAATAATGGGAAATAAAATTTGCTTTTCTGATGGCAAATGCATTTTAGACGTGATTAGATTAATGTCTAACGATATTATATGTTGACAGAGATTTTTTAACCACTTGTCTGTCACTTAGGCCAAACCTTTTTGCTTTGTTTTTTCAGGTATGTAATGAAGGGTTGAGGTTGAGAAGAGCTATTCCATTGTCTGAACACATAGGCAGTATACATACATTTCTTTCTAAGATTTCGGTGGGGTGGGACATATTCCCAGTTAAATGTGTATTAAATAAATGAAAAAAGAAGTGTGTGTGTGTGTGTGTGTGTGTGTGTGTGTGTGTGTGTGGGAGTGAGGCATGATGGCAATAAGGAAAGGAGAAATTTTGAAGTGGATGTGATTGAAGAGAATTCCGCATTGGCCCTTTTTGCTGACAGAGATGAAGAAGGAGACTATGTAGCATTTGACCTTCAATTGACCCACGGCGAAAGTTTCGTGTAGGTTTTGAGAATCATTATATGGCAAAGGAAGGGTGTGAATATTAAGATATAGCAGAGAACTGTATTATGTTATCATGTCAGCAAACAAGAAAACCGGGTAGCTACAGCTATTCCCCGTCCCCATAAAGCCATCTACTTGGGAATGTGCATATATGAAAAAGTTGTTGAAGTTGAGACTGTTGTTAAAGTTTGAGCAGTGGAGGAAGAGAGGCAATCTCATAGTCTTAGATTCGTGAAGCTCATGTATACACAATTTTTAAAATGCAGTTGGCTATAACAAGAAATGATTTATGTAGCTGCTATATTGCCTTTTTAACTGAGGATATAATGTGGAATCGGTAAAAATTACGATTTCTGATTCTGCACATTTTTTCTAGCCTCAGATGCAATAGCATTTCAAGTTTTTCTTTTTGCTGCAAAACAGCAGAAACACGTAATATCAACGGTATATTGCATTTGCCATTAATATTTGTGGCTTTGGGAGAGAACATTAAAAATGAGTTATGGATAAATGGCAGTAAACACATTTTTGCTTTGCTAGCAATGTACTCAGCATACACAAAAAAATACAATTTGCTTCACCAATACAGAACATGTTACCGGAATGCGACGTACGTTCTGTTACACTCTGTTGAATTGTACGCAACTACTGCGTGTTTCTTCTTTCCAAAATCACATCATTCTTTTTCATACAAGTGCACTGATGGCAAGAAACTCCCAAACGTGATCATCATCAGATTTACAGATTTGCATTTTAATTTTTTATTGATTTTATGCCTTTCACAGCCTATCAGATGCAGATCTCATCTCTTTCCATCTACTAGAATGCCTTTCACAGCCTATCAGATGCAGATCTCATCTCTTTCCATCTACTAGAATGTTCTAATCGTTGTAATCGTTGTAATCTAATCTAGTTCTTCCAGATTCCTGGCACACGAACCTGTTTGTTTCATTAATATTTTGCCCTAATGACTTCCATCCCTATTGATGTCGTCCGGTTTCCCAATAAATAACCGTATTATTATAACCCATGAATCCCAAAGACGAAGTGTAACTTCTTCTGCAACATTTTTTACACTTACTGAATCGTGTGATACCAGCATGTCGTATCATCATCATTAGTTGGCTACAAACTAAACTCTTTTTGGTATCTGATCAAATTCTGTACTCAGATAAAACAAAATCTTTTCGGATTTATTTACATATGAAATCCAAGATCAAATCAACATAATACACAGCATACAACCACTGTTGCATGTAAAAAGAAACTGTACTGGATACTACATATAGTTCCCATTTTGATTTTGATCACTTTCACACTCCTTTTTATTTACACATATGCAAATGCTATTTCATCCACCAATGAGTAAATTATTCTCTCACTAACTTGCCATATACGAATGTTAACACTTCGGCAAACAAGAAGTACGGCGACCTTTCTAAAATAGCTTTCGGCACTACTTCATGTACACTGTGTAAACAGTTATATTCTGTCGTCATTCGCTTCTTGTGGCATCTTTGTTACAAAAGTAACACCAATTTAATGGTAATACCTACATATCGTCTTATCGTGCCTACTAGACCACAATCAATATAAACAGTTAAAAAGCCCATTGTGGACGTGACATTCAAGATGCCAAAGTATGCTGAAGTGAAATACCTATTTTAAATGTGGCAACTCTGGCACTGGTGAGAAATAATTACGACTGTCATATTTTACCTATTATCACATCCTCGCTAACAGCTTCCCTCGGGTGATGCACAAAAAAGTNAGAGTAACTACCAAAATCGTATTATTATTTATTATTTACCACTTGAACTGAGCAATTCACACAAGTATTCTGTCTATCAGTTCGTGGCATGCAAGCAGCAGAAGATTACGTGAACGCAATAAATAGAAATTTAGAAAGGTTTAAAACGTAATCTGCAAATATCCTTCCATTTGACCACTTTTCCTCATTTTCTACACTGACTGACATCATCATTCATGCATATTTAAAAGCCGTAGCAGATGAGACACTTGTTCTTGCCACTCTTCATTAAATTTGTTAGGGTCATCAACGATTTTCTAAATAAGATGGCTTTTCTTTTTTGTATTTCAGCGCATTTTGGGCTGTGCAGCTATTTACTTGATTTTAGTTGATGATGTTAAATATTTTACAACAACGCGGTAATAACCAGCAAAAAGGACAGACACGTAAGCTCCACAACAGCGGAGTAACTTTCTCTCTTAAACACACACACACATTCACCACACACTCATACTTTACCATTCTCTCTGTCCAACTTGGAGGAAAACGTACAGCCCAAACGAGAAAATTATAGAGTTTAGAAATCAAGAAGATGATAGTAATGACGATGGTTTGTTACACACCAAAAGTATCGACAAAATTTAAGCCAACTTAAGCTTTGTCGATAAGGATATATAGAATTATGTAGGTATGCATATGATGATTAACAATAAAACTATGTGTGCTCACTCACAAAAAATTACAATTTTCATTATGTGTATTCCCATTCCTGACGATGTTTTTCTTCTCTCTACAATTTACGCCTAGCTAAGCGCAATAATAATGCTTTCAGATCCTGACAGACATGGACAAGAAACAACAATGTAACCGCCATATGCCCAAAAGGGCAGAAAAATGAGGCGGTTGCAATTTCGTTTTGTTGGTCAACTATACATACATGTACAAAAGGTCTCATAGTCTCATTCAAATGACGTGGAATGCTCTGCTGTTCAAACGAAAGAGTAAATTATATTATTTTTGTTGCTCACTCAGTTTTTACGACTTCAGATGGATAACATCAGCCCCTTTAACCATATTGTTTTCATTCTTCTGGTACACCCTGCCTGCCTGTACTTGGACGAGTTTTACTCTTGCTTAGCAAGCAGTAACGGGAAATTCCGTTCTTTGTACAATTTAGTTCGTGGAATGCATACAATTTATGTCTTTGTTTTTGTTGAGAAATAAAATTTCAAATTCTCATTGCGTCTTGCCTGCGTCTTTCCAATACTCCCAAGAAAAAAAACATTTCCATTTTCACATTTTCTTCATGCCATCGTAATTGGTAGAAGCATTGGTAGGTTGAACGGAGACAGAAAGAAGAAAGGGTATTAATCTGATTAGAGAATTGAGAACAAGCAGGAAGCATCGGAGATTCGGTTATTTTTATAATGACATCAAGTCTATTACGTAGTAAAAGCATAAAAAAAACTTAAATTATACTACAGCCAGAAGCATCGTATACATTTTATATTATTGCGGGACAATCCTTCAAAAAATAAGAAATGTACTGTATCCTCATCCTGTCATTTTACTATAACATGTACTTCGCTAATTGCGCCATCTTCATGGGACAAGCTTCTTGGTTCCGTTCGTTGTCCTTTGCTGAACGACTGTTGTACAACCCTAATATTCTAAAGTTAATATTACTATATTAAATTATTTAAGCACACGGAGGTACAACAAAGAGCCCAAAGAAGTTGTGTGCTGCTGGTTCGTATACAAAATAAAATATCGCACAATGCTACCGCTGTCTGTGTTGAAGACAGCGAATGTAACTGCAAAAAAAGCCGACTTTTATGATAGATGGTTTATGCCGCCTGATGTCTATCGCTCGCTGTGTTGTTGCTGCCTGGTTATGTCTTTTCTCTCGCGCATACCAAATACCAGTCCCCTTTCGAAGAATTCGCTTTTCTCGGTACTTGGGAATGTATCGTTATCTTCGTACTATTTTTTGTTGTGTTGTAGCAAGGAAAAACATTTTAGTTTTAGTAGTAACAAAACAACACGGCACATCTCATAATAACAAAATGCTACAGGTAGGTACATTCTTACTATACCAGGATACACTAAACATATCATGTTTACATCATCAGCATGAACTTCGTTCTTCTCTTATGAGGCGAACGGAGTAAAATTTCAGACAGTAATTTGGGTGAAAAAAATAGACAATCGTATGTCTCATTATACTGATGACGACGACAATGAATATACAGAGTGGCAAAGGGAGAGAGATGAAGACGAAAACATTGCAAAAAAGGAAAGGGAGAGAAGATGACTGCTTCAGAAAAAGTGTTACAACGGATAAAAAAGTATCTTTTCACACACAAGTGAAGTCAACGATAATATTATTCATGTAGAACGATAAACGTGTAGTAGTGAGCGGTGAGCACTCCTCCCACACAGAAAAAAGTTGCCCGACAAAAAAGTGAACTGAATCCCCAAGAAGCAGCAGGGCAGTACCAGTACCGTAAGTATTGTGGAGCAAGTTGTCGAATTTAATATAAGCATGTGCACTTTCTTTTGTCTACGTCTTGTCTACTTTGCGTCTCCAGTTGTGATGATGACGATGATACTTCGTGCAAACTACAAACCGTTAAATCCTTGGCATGGACTTTCACTGTTGTTAGTACTTGGAAACACAAAAAAGTTTGGAGATACGGCAGGAGCAAAAAAAGGAGGAAATGATGCGATACGAAACCTTATTTTATCAGTCTGCCCTGACAGCAAAACAAGAATGTAGAGTAGTATCAAGTCACAATGGTGAAAAATTGTTGGTTCAAAAAAGGCACCAAAAAGACGTGAGGGACAATTGCAAACATTTTTTATAGATCCAAAAGTTTATGTATTTCCACTAAAAAGGGAAAAGTGCCCGAAAAAAGTGGATGTACACACAGGGGTAAATAAATGAATATGCTAGAATCACTAAGAGATCGGTCCGGGTCTACTGGTTGCGATACCACGCAATTGCAATAACATTTAATAATAATAATAACAAAATATCTTTAGTTTGTTCCCTTGTTCATCTCGTCTCGTATTTTTATTCTTCCGGTCCATAAAGCATTCCTACACTACCATCACCGTGTACCACTTGTGTATTCTGCAAGAATGTTGTAATAACGGTATTTCTACACTGCCGCTGTTAGTCCTTGGTATTTCATAGGATTTATATTTATATACGTATATGTTAGTCTTTCCTTTTCCAAGAAATAATGCATAGCGTATTATACATACATTGCATTTATTTGCCTGTAGGCTTGAATGATAAAATATAGGGTCCTTTCTCCTTTGTATGACTCAACGGCGGCGACGGTGGGAGTAGTGGAGCCGAATGATTATAGGCAACCAGTTCATCCTTATAGTCTTGTGTCTGGTATGATCTTAACAGTGAACAGTACCATAATCCCTTAAAAATGTTTTATATCGTTACTGACCATAAAATAATCTTCGCTAGAAGAAACCCAATGCACCCATGAATATGTACATATACACACAGGGTCCCGGCAATGAAGACATACTGAAAATATTTCTTGGGACTACGTGTGGAAAGCATC
>JAHZNE010001081.1:0-10038 GCA_027744055.1 Callyntrura sp. NNG-2020 | reverse complement strand
GCACAGGGAAGATCCAATTAATAGATTTCATGTCGGCTGACTTGTGCATCTCTGGCGTCTGGGCGCTACACATATTTGAGAAAAAATCATCACGCTTTCTGATGTTTGCAAAACGACACGGAGTATCCCAAATTGTATCGTTTCATTGTGTTCATTTGGAGGAAGCCTCAAAATCCCACCAATATTTTCAAGTAAAGTATACAATCTCCAGAGGAGAGGTAAAGCTGCATTTGTTAGTCACTTTAATTTTCTTTCATATTTTATTCACATACCGTCCCTTCTATTATAATTTCATTTTAAAATGGGGGTTTATAAAACACTGCGGTTATTTCAGAATTTTATGGAATTCAAAACAGTTCCGGACCAACTAAGGAATATGGAGAGTCTACCATTGACGTCTTCAGTAGAGATACCGGGAAATTTACTGAAAGATAAATATCTCGTGGAATCAAATTTGCAGTTCATCGTGTCAATTATTTCTACAGAAAATGAAGAGATTTCCAGAAAGGTATCCATACCTGAAGTTGACGCTTACTTTACATCGTTTGAATTACAGTTTGTACAAGGTAACGGGACCGTTTTGGCTACTCACTCATTATTGATAGAACTAGCAAAAAAACAAGTAGAATTCCTCTAGGGATATTTTTAGCTGAATTGAGTACATAATGCATTGACGTACTGACCCACTGCAAAAAACACTCATTTGAATTTTTTATTGTTTTAAAGCACCCTCAAATGAAAAAGACGTTCAATCTATATGGCCTGATGTAGAATGTGACGGCTGTCACGCTCGACCAATACTGGGCACTCTACACCATTGCTTACAATGCAAAGATTTTGATCTATGCAACGCGTGCCACAGTAGAATGGTGAACTCTCATCATGATCATCTATTTACAGCCATAACAACTCAAGCCCAATATTTCACTGTCCGAAAATTGGGGTGGAATAAGAACAAACGATGCTTCGCCCCAGTTATACCGGAATTTTAGTAAGTCATTAATGAACATAAACTTGAGTCTTTGGAAGATTAATCTAACAAAACTGTAAAAATGAAACGTATATTTAATACAAATAATTGTTGTATTACAGATGGTCTATTATTCTGTGCAAATTGCATGAGCACCGGAAAACGACGTCATGCAACTTATGGCTGTGCGGACTGTACGGAAATGAAATGTTTTTGTGACGCGTGCTACATCGCCGTTCGTACTAAGAAAACATCTTGTTTCAATCACGAAATTATTCAAATAAGGCACCTTGAAACCGGGATTTAATTAATAAGTTATCCAGCTAATAATTTCATTCAAATTAGGTATGTTTCTACGTTCCACTTCAAATCAATTGTGTGTTGTGGTTTGATAAACTATAAACCATCAAAACTATAAAAATATTTATAAAAACTAAATTCCATTAATTAGTTTGATGTGCCACATTTTAAACACTCTGAATTCAAATTAAACAAATATTACTATGATCAACTAGTAAAAAATCAATAATCACTATTGACAGTGTACTAGTATATATTTATCATTAATTTTATCAACTAATAAATAAGAGTGATATCTGTAACGTACCTACATGTTCTTTCCTATGGGCATTATTACAAATGCATTTTTGTAGATGTGAAGAATGCGTGTCCTGGCGCCAGGCGTTTATCATTTGGTATGTTTCTTACCTGATATCTTGGATATCTTCTTAGTGTAATTAATTTCAAAATTTGGCTTAGCTATTCGAACGAAATGTACTTGTATTTGTGGTCCAACTTTAAAATAATTAGTATGCTAGCATATCTACATTAAATTATGTAGGACGTACCCAAATGTTTTCCAAATGGGTACGTGACTTTTATCTAGGACTATTGGAGTGCAGATATTTATGAGATAATTTAATATCCTTTGCTAATTCCGCAAATTTGTCTCTTAAATAATTATGCCCGTCAGTTGTTAGGGTTTATTATATTGTTAGTTTAATCATAATAATTTGGTTATTATGTTTACTAGGAAAGCACATGCTAGTGATTATTGATATAAAGCAACGGAGTGATTTATTAAGACCCAGTTTTGGCAATAATTGCTATGGAAATATGATTAATTTTGTCATGATTGCTAAACACACTACATTAGCTTTTTGAAATGTTACACTAAACCTAACCGCTGAATGTACATTTACCATACACAAATTAGGTCAACCGCGTCAAAGTCAATGTATCGTATTTGCAACGTTGTTCTACTACCTTATTGCATTAGAGACGGTTGTTTGTTTTAATGCTGAAATTGCAAGGACAGCATGTCTGTCTGTCTGCCTGTATATGTGTGCGTTCTAACTTTCAAACAAAGAGAATATTAATTGTTCTGTCTTCGGAGTTCGACCGTAGAGCTCCCAGGTCTTCCTAAGGGTCACCCTGGGAGTCAATAATGAATTTCCGATTGACAGCCATGACTGAAACTTTTCATACAGATACATCATGTGAAGTTACTGAATGTTACCAACTTGAAGAGGATTGCTTGATTCAAAAGAACCCTGTAGTTCCAACTTTTAAGTAACGAAGTACGGAGCCTATTAGTATTAGTAAGGGTACAAATAGTGAGACAATTTATAAACACAGAAAAGCTCCAAATTTATATTTTATTTGCTTATATTAAATCAGCAATGTAAGTTATTTACTACCATGAAAATACTAGTATTAAAAGCTTCAAATTTATTTATATTAGTGTAGTTGACAAAAACAGTATTCACACAGTATAAAAGAATTTATTGCACTAGTACAGCATTTACCGATAAAACTTCGTCAAGTGCGGTTCACATAAGGGATTACAGATCAAGAAAAATGTACTACTATCCTGCTACCCTGATTTCGTTGTACGTTTTAAGTATGACAAATATCTGTCCAACAACCAAAGCCGAAGTCACTTTCGATGTACTTTCAGACGCGTTAACGTTAGGATTCACCGATGCGATGATCCGTATCGTGGGAGATACGACCGCTGCTCTGGAAAAATTTGACGCTCTTTCGTTTCAAAGCCAAGACGAGAAAACAGAAGCCCTTGTGTCTGCACTGATTTCCCATACCGAACGCACTCAGCAACCTCTCGTCCTATTCTTAGAGGGTCAAGGTGTAAAATACGAACAATTATGGATAACTAATATGTTGGTTGCAAGACAGGCTACAATATTTCAACTTTTAGCTCTCAACACATTTTCAGAGGTAAGTAGCATTGGAAGAGTTCCTGTTTTGAATGTCGATCCCCCTTTAGGGACAACTGAAGTGGTAGAATCGTGTGGTGGTACACCTTGGGGTATCAGAAGAATTGATGCTATAAGGGCGAGGCAGAAATTTAATACCAATGGTGCTGGCGTCGTGGTTGGAGTCATAGATACGGGTGCGGAATGGAAGCATGTAGCGTTGAAAGATAACTGGCGGACGGATAATGGTTGGTTTGATCCAACAACTTTTACCGCAAAACCGTTCGACAAGGATGGTCATGGTACTCACGTCACAGGAACAATTGTGGGCCGTGTTGTCGGGGTGGCCCCTGAAGCACAATGGATAGCTTGTCAAGGTTGTCCTGATGGATGCCCATTAGACAAAATACTTCTCTGTGCTGCGTGGGTAATGTGTCCTACTAGTCCTACTGATCATGTTGGAGTGAATACAACAAAGGCTTGTAGGAAAGGGGCAAACGTTGTCAACAATTCTTATGGCGGACTATCTGGAGAGTTCGAAACCAGCATGAACTTCGTTATTGAAGCGTGGAACCGTGCTGGTATGCACCATACATTTTCTATTGGAAATGAAGGGAGAAAAGGCTGCCGCACCACTCTTTCACCTGGTAACCAAACGATCGTGTTTGCTGTTGGTGCTACTACTGAGCAAGATCAACGGGCCAGTTTTAGCTCGTTGGGGCCAGCAGGGCCAGCACCACCATCTCTTTCAAGTTACATCAAACCAGACGTGAGTGTCAAACATTTAGTTGCAGCTTTAACAGCTAAGAATATTTAAACTTTAGTTTTTAATAAAAACAAATATATAGGTTTCTGCTCCTGGGCAACACATTTGCTCTGCTTGGAATAAAGGTGTGGCAAGTTACCAATACCTCAACGGTACTTCCATGGCTAGTCCTCATGTTGCCGGATTACTTGCGTTAATGGTATCATTTGCTGGTCCTAACAAGAGTAAGCTTGCTCCTCCCTTGGCTGCAAATATTGTAGAAAGATCAACTTCAAAAAATTTGATAATGACAAACGGGGTGAACTGTGACGGGAATAAGGTTGGCTTTCCTAACAACGAATTTGGCTTCGGTTTGATTAATTGTATGAAAGCATTAAATTTGGCTAAGAAATTAATTTTTCCAAAGAACTAAACCATTTGTGTGCGTTGTTAGAATTTTATGCGGGATATATGTGCACATATATGTGAATTCTTACAAAACCATCTGTAACGCGTTTGTCCTATATAACTTAATAAAACCCCAAATTTTCCACCACCATAAGATCCGGACTTTGAGTGGCACAACAGTACTACAGTATTTTTGTGTCGCAATCCACGGCTTATCAGGAAAATCAAGAAGATTTGTTCGTTGAAACCCATTGTGCAAGTTATTAGAACAACGGCCTGAATTAAAACAATGATTTGTTCGGCATCAATAAACTTATGTAATATGGTGTTATTCTGCAGACACAAGCAATACAGATACAATACAGCAAAGCATTCCGTCTCATTTCATGTTAGTTTAATGCTATACATTGTTTAATGTATAACAGTTTTTAAAATATTTGGGTATATTTACGAAAACGATGTAAAGAGCAAAGTTAGACAATTTATGTTATAATTAAGTGTGGAATTGTGAATTATGCGGTCTCATTAAAGTAATATAAATTGTACATTAAATACAGCCCGTTTATATTAATGATTTCAAAACCAGGTTAATGCTCAGGAACGTGTCATATAACTGCACCTTCTGTCACTGTTCAAGTACACTTTAAATAAAACGTATCGGGTTAAATGCTTGAGTATTAATTGAAATTGCTGTTCCATGCAAAACTCATTACATGCGCAGGTTTTTGTAGTATTAAAATGAACTCCACGCTACGCATTAATTTCGGTGCAGATTTTATGATAAACTTTCGAATTCCATTTTGCGAATTAAAAACAAAAAATATGCTCCTTTTTGATGATACCCTAATTGGGTTACAAGCAAATGACACCCTAGTTTTTCTTGCTGGTGTAACACGCTTGCAGTGGCGTAGGGAGAGGGGGGGTCAGAGGGGTCATTTGACCCCCCACCCTGGAAATTGGAGAACTTAGGAAAAAGAGAAATTTGTTCAAGGGAAAATATTTTATTTCAAAAGGAGATACATTTAACACAGCGTGCAAGAATGAAACATGCATCATACTACAAATTATCCTTGTCTAATCGTTATTCAACACAGCGTGCAAGAATGAAACATGCATCATACTACAAATTATCCTTGTCTAATCGTTCAGAAATAGTAATTAATGTATGTCTGTTTGGAACTAGTATCGAGTACTGCTCCGCTGTGTATCCGACCCTGCATCACATACATACTGCTGTGCTGTAAAAAAAGTAATACAGGCCGTTCCTTGCCTACCGAGTCGTCGTATCGTCAGTTTCAGTATTTAATTGCTACTCTTCCATTGATATGTTTTTATATATTAGTTAATATTTGTATCATTTATTCTAGTGTTTTATATTTCGTATACCATAGAAGCAGCTGGAATGCGTAATATGTACACTAAAACGCAATCTGGGGCTTACATATACATTAAACATGTGAAAAGTCATATTGCACAAAAAACCAAGGACAACACGAGGAATGAGTTATCTAACAATGAAACTGTAAACGTTTATTAACTGTGACCGAATGCCTCTGAAAATAAACTAGTTTAATATCAACAAGCTGACTGTATGTTCAACAACCATTTTCTCAACATTCAACGCTGTCTGTGGTTCAATAAAATTATTTGAACCAAAATAAACTGGTAGATTGGGAACAGATCTCATCCACTGTCGCATCCTTTTACTACACATAAGCTGTTGATTTCTACTAATGACTCGTTTCATTGTTTCCGCAGTTTCAAACACTCTTCCCAAGCAGGTAAAGACACTAACCAGAGCAACTGTTATTATGACATTTGCTAATGTAGAAACGGCAAAGAGAGGCCAGTATCTGAGGACGTTCCCCTTTGCTAGTAAATGCACAATGAAGTAGACGCATCCAATTTGACCCAGAAATGATCCAAATGGTAGACCAACCAAAACGAATTTGGAATAGATTAAACGAAACTCAGTCAACAGAAGCTGGAGCTCCCGTAAGTGTTTTAATTTGCTCTCGATGAGTCCAAGTTTCCTTTGATTTTGCAAAATTCTAAATAATTTAATTACGTATATCAAGGCCTTCATAAAGGGTAATTTCAATAGATTTGCTAATAAAGTTAAGATTACGTTGCCAAATTTGTAAATGTTGTCCGAATAAGGCAACCCTGCATGTACAACATTCTTGTGATAAGAATGAAGTTTGGAGACATCGTGGTAAATGACAGAAACACAGAGATTCCCATCATTACACGAATGCCAATTTCTCCTGCAGTTCCCGTCGATTGGTAATGGGCGCTGTCCGTCATAGTAGAACAACTTTGAAGAAGGAATGTTCCTAACCTGGTAGGAGAGCAGGGTTTTGTTACGTGTGACACAGAGATTAATAAGGTGAGTATTTGTATTGGCAGCGCCAAAAAACTGCGTAGACTTAACCGTTCATGACGGGTTTCTGAAAAGTTGCAGTGGACATGATTGATAGTTTTAACTTTGCATTTTTATTTCTACTTCTCGCAATCGATTGAAGAGTGTCGCCACTCTCTCTCCCTGTACGGTTCCAACGGCACAACATGGTAATCCCATAAAGAAGGATCCACAGGCCATACAACTTAATAGTTTGCTCAATAAATTACTGCCTTCCCAAAGAAAAGCAACTTGAAATGTAATGGAGGCACTGTAGAATAAAGCATACCAGAATAAGTAGTAGTTAACGCGAGCTAGCTTGGACTCTTTTAATTTAGTTGTGTACAGTCCAAATTGTCCCTTTTCCCACTGAAATGGAATAGTTTGGAACAAATCCAATCGTCGCATCAATTTAACGTCTACAAACTGCATGATTTTGTTACAAATGTTTTAATGAAAATGTTTTAATTTGAAAATCCTCAAATATAAATAACTGGCAGTCTATAAATATTGTTTACCACTGTTGGAATCTAGAAAATCTGGGAAGTTGTGGAAACTTAATTTTTACGATTTGTGTTCTTTAGACTTGAATTCAAAAGATAATCAATAAATTAGTGCCTTCCCAAAGAAAAGCAACTTGAAATGTAATGGAGGCACTGTAGAATAAAACATACCAGAATAAGTAGTAGTTAACGCGAGCCTGCTTGGACTCTTTTAATTTAGTTCTGTACAGTCCAAATTGTCCCTTTTCCCACAGAAATGGAATAGTTTGGAACAAATCCAATCGTCGCATCAATTTAACGTCTACAAACTGCATGGTGTCTTGGATTTTGTTACAAATGTTTTAATGAAAATATTTTAATTTGAAAATCCTCAAATATAAATAACCGGCAGCCTATAAATATTGTTTACCACTGTTGGAATCTAGAAAATCTGGGAAGTTGTGGAAACTTAATTTTTACGATTTGTGTTCTTTAGACTTGAATTCAAAAGATAATTTGGCTAGTGCTGCAACGTCAATGTCCAAAGCCAAAATGAGTTTTTTGAGACCACAAGTCCGAAGTATAATCTTCCTGTTAACTCCGCAAAGCTGATTTTGTTCTCGTTCTGCCTGCAAAAAGCGACAGACGTATATTTAGAGAAATCAGCAATGAACCAGTGCTTCAATATTATTTAAATCATTTAAGAGCTGCTAGCTATTATTTCCTGATTTTACGGTATACAACAAGATTAAGATTGAAATTATTTTGTTTTCCAGCTCTGTTATGTATAGCTAAATTTGAGGCAATAACCGAAGTATAAAATAATACTTTAGGCAATCATTTATTCGTGCCATGTATATTTATTTATTTAAAGAGCGAACGCTTAACACCACCAGGCCAACCCGTAAATTGGTAAATAATCGTAGCGTTATTTCTCTTTTTATGTTTTAATATTTTTTATACTGCTGCCTAAAATTCCAAAGTTCAATTGATTTTTTTAAAGTTTGAAGTTAGTATACAAAAGCTAAAATCGTCCAGATCAAAGCAGTGAAATGTTGCTGTGCATGTGCTTTCTGAAAAAGAAAAAAGAAAAAGACACTGAAGGAATACGTATTTTTAAAATACCATTCTCTGGTATGCTGTAGTATATATCATAAACAATTTTTGTTTTGTAGTTCTGTCTGCTGTATAAAGCACTTTGACCTAAATTAAAATTGTTTTTTTACATTATTAAATTTAAATGGAGTGACTTGAGCTCCCATTATTAGAGTTAATTGTCTAAACGTTCTGCCGCCTCATATTAGATTTTAGATTTTTTTATTTTGTTGACCAAACACGCCATAGCCATGTTATCGTTTTTACTTTATTTCCATTTTATTGCCACTGTGTTTGTTATAGTTTAATATTTTACAGTGCCTCTTCTATTCCAATGGGCATTTTTTAATAGTTCCAGTAACATCACAAAGCACACTCAGCATTAACAAAAGTGGCAACAATGTAGTGTCAATTACATAATAAGTATAACGCTGTCTCCTCCTTGCAGTCACGATAAAGTAGGATATTGCTTGGCATAACTTCCTTTATGAAAACTGCAATAATTGGGTTACGTAAATGATTGAAGTAATCAAACTGTTATTTCCAAGTATTTATTTTTGACTTTTTAATAATACAAAATTGTTTCAAATTGGTACTGGTGGTGAAACCAATTTTTTCGTACATTTAAGACTTGAAGCTTTTTAAAATTACCCACACGACTACTTTTTTCAATTTTCTAATGAATTCACACAATGTTATGAATTGAAGAGCAGTCTTGTGTTGCAACAGAAGTTCATATAACGTAAGGTTAAAGTGCAAAGAAATGCGGGCACCTTATATAAAAAATCTTACAAATTATACTCGTATGAGTTATAGCTAACGGCAAAATACACAAAGTTTCTCGCAATAGTTAAATTGGCCAGGGTGTACTCAGCATAGTACAAACGTTACATACTGTTTGATGACGCGCATTCAATAATATAATTTTAAGTCAAGACTACACGTACGATGTACGACTATTGAACAACTTCGTTGCATTAATGTTTGTAACTTTTTAGATATCTCACTAGTAAGACTAACAACGGTTATTTATTTCTTAGAGAAAATTCTCAGCTCTTGAAAAAAGGTGTGCGATCATAAATCCGATATTTGCTAGAACATCCAAATTACAAAACAACCTTTTTCCCTAATTGTTTGCTTACATTGTTGTGCCAAGTTTTTAGTCCACGTCATCACTTATGCGAACACCAGTATGTATTTACTGGGACACGGGACATGGTCGCCGCATACCACCGGATTGGTATTATTATTGGAATGCCTTTGCATTAACATTCATTAATCATTCTCTAAAAGTATTCTGATTCTCAAAATAACCTGACTATATCCGAAATTATGCTCTTCGCATTCAGAAATAATCACTCCATTATTACACCGACTTTGAGTTTAGCTCAATGTTTACATAAATTGTACGATAATTATGTTCAATTGCAGTTGCTTCATATCAAGATGTGGCCCACTGGAATCATGGATAATTGTAACTGCATAAATGATTCATTTTCATCACACGTTGATCGGGTCGAAAGTTATGAACAACATTATAAAACAAGTGGTAAAAATTACCAATCTTGTAGTCGCCATATGCCTGGGCAATTGCGGCGGGCAAGTGGGTTTTTTTATCTGATATTTCAGACATCATGAAGATGTTAATTTGTCGTTTGCCCACCGCAGCCGCCCAGGTATATGGTGACTACAAGATTGGTAATTTTTACCCCATCGGTATT
>JAHZNE010001080.1:0-47412 GCA_027744055.1 Callyntrura sp. NNG-2020 | reverse complement strand
TATTTTATACAGGAGTGGTTGGCAGCGAGAGAGAGAGAGAGGGTGAAAAATATGAAAAACAAAAAATGACATATGCCTACTTGCAACACGAATGTTCCACTACATATTTGGGTTACTACTACACTCATTCAAACAATTTTTTGTGCTGCAATTCATGTATAGTATTTAAATATAGAAAATAAAAATGTAAAGTGAAAGCGTTACATGTTTATTGTAAAACAAATAATTTGTAGAGGAAAAAAGGTGCCGCGCTTGCAATATCACTCAAATGGGGTAAATCGCAGTCGAGTGATGTACAAAACGGTTTTCAAATTTGGCGCCTCTGGGAGAGCACATTGTATACCCCAGTATGCTTGTAATGATATCGTGACGGGTTTTAAAATTTTGACGTCGCCAATGAATGGCACCCACAAAACTAGATGTTTACAGTTAAAAATATCAGTCTTGGTAAAAAGAACGCATAAATTGGATAAATTAAATCCAACTAATGTAAAAAAAGATTTAATAAATTTTGAAAATTACGGCTTGCCTAAAAGCTAAAGGAACCAATGAATTTAGTTAAAACACAATACCTATAAAGTAAGTCGTTTTGTACCTAATTTAAGCACCAGATCCAAAGAGTCTAATGTAACAGGAGACGTGATTTGGGGTTAAGATAGAATCAGTATGCAAAACTAGAATTGTTCAGAAATTGACCCCACGTCTTAAGATTTAGATAAGCTTAGATGACCGCCGACCGGACGGCCAGTGTAATGCAGAGTGATGTAAGGAAATAAGTAGTTACGGTCTTACCTAACTAACCGCAGCAGCGGCACAAGAGAAAACTAGCAGCATTGGTGTAGCTAGAAGAGCAACAAAACTCTTCAAAAGGAGGGAAAATATGAAGTGCATTGAACGAATGGAAAAGAGCATATATGTATATGCGTACGACGTGCTTTTGCAAGTGTTGTTCGGGGGAAGAAGAGGGGAAACTGCTATGAGCTTGAATCGGAATTGATGTTGTTTGTTCTTTTTTTGCTGGCGGTAGTTGATGCAGCATCAGCTTCTCTGTCTCTTTCTCGACGGATACAGTAGAAACATTAGTGGAAAAGGGAAACAAAAGAAAAGAGAAAAAGGAGAGCACACACACAACAACAGTCTTTTTGCCTTCTGTCTCGAGAATACGAATTGGAGCAACGTGTCTACTTACATGGTATTATTCTCTTTTTTACTTAGAGAGAGAGAGAGAGAGAGAGAGAGAGAGAGAGAGGAGTGGGGGGAGGAGTGAGGGCGATAGTAACATAAAATAGGACCTTCTTAGGAATGTTCTTTTGAGTTATTTGTGCGCTCCAATTTTGTATTTGAACAAAATAATTTTTTTCTCGAGCTACTTTGATATTGTAAGCAGGCTATCTCGTTTTTTACACGTTTAAAGAGTATCATTGTGAAAGGCAAGGGTTATACACATGTATATATTTAAAAGTACAAAAATCACGGTTTGAATACAAAATGGCGCGCAAAAATTATGTGTATCATTAGCATTGCTCCGTTATTACCATTGTTTTTTTTGTTTTTGCAAAAATATATGGTCCCTGGAAACAAATTCCTTATAATAGAGGGAAGGTATAAATACAATAAGGTATGACTGTACAAGTATATGACATAATATTACTTGCAAACTTCCCGCATTTTTGAGAGAAAGAGTAATTGTACAAATATAAAAATAGAAATACGAACCCCTCGTAACATTGACTGACAAAATGTCTCCATTACTTTTTCTACCGACGCCGGGAAACCAGGGAAAGAGCAAAAACTCATTGCCATTACTTTTTTACGCTTATTCAGACGAATAAAATAATACTGTTTACCATACCAGGATATTTTTCTTTTTCGTTGTCTCTCTTCAGGTGTGTATGTATGCCATACTAATTCAACATTTTATTTTAATTCGGAGATGAAAAGCATTTTTTGGCCAACTCCTCAAAGAAAAAGACAAAGCAAGTGTCGAGACAAAAAAAAGTACAATACGTTTTTTCTATCGTGTATTTGCCTTAAAGAGGTTGGTGCGAAGAAGATGCATGAAAGTGAATTTGTTGCTATTACAATGAAAAAATGTATGTCTTCCAGAGATATACATTTCAATGAGACTACGAGACCAATAAATACAAAAATAGAAACGAATTGCAGGTAAAAGTAAAATGGTGAAAGTAAAAACAAAAACTTCCCGCAGCGAGAGGGAAACGGGAAAGGAATGGAAAGAAAGCAAAAAATTTTCATTCTTTATTTCTTCCAATCCATTATAAATTCAAAACCTTTGACGTTCTCGAGTTACATCGAGCCACTCGAACAAGAACCACCACTACTACTACTACTGACACCAGAGGCAGTGCTACTGGCAACTGGTGCAGCCCTAGTAGAATGTCTCCAGCATCCACATCACGAAGGAAAATGTGCAGTGGTAAGTACATTTCCGTATTATGCAGGCAGAAAGAGAATGAGTAAAAATGTATCAGTCCGCGTAGTATACATCACGTTCTCTTTTCTCTACAGCTCAGTTTTGAGAAAGAAAAAGAGAAAGAAGAAAATGCCAAAATACGGCCCGACTACCAATGGCCCGGCCTTTAACAATGCTGCTGGTGATGATGGTCTGAGTGTGTGTGTATGTGCATGTGCGTGTATGTGTGTCTGTGTGTGTGTGCGGTTGCCTCCTATTTCTTATTCTCCTTCTTCTGTTAGATAAAATATTTTGCGATCAATTTCCTTCTCCTTCTTGCAAAACTTAATAATAATATGCCTTTGTACTTTGCTGTTATAGTATACTGCCAAAAAAGTCCGCCGACTACTACAATGCATCCTCCACATGTAACAAAGCGGCTATCTATATCCATCCATCGTCCCACTCCTCCACCCATGCACACAAACAAAAGTATAAATACTAAATTTTTCCAACTTTCTCCAACGGCGCTAACTTCTGTATCATGTTTGTTGGCTGACGATGTGTCTGCAGAGTAGAAGCCAAAAATACTCTGTGTAACGTCTCCCATCACCATCACCAAACACAACCAACACTCTTCCTCTCTCTCTCTTTCACCCTTTGGCTTGCCTATGCGTTTACTCCTGTTTCCGACAACCAAACCAACAAACAACCTACACAACGAAACACAGTGCACACATGTACAAAAACAAACAAAGAGGCGCTCAGTTAGTTACTCCAAACATATCATTTTGCCCATTAAGCTAAACGAGAATACTTGATGGTGGTGGTGGTGGTGGGAATGCTGATGACGATGATGATCATGTTGATAGAACACAAGTATTCTTGGTATGTAATATTTAACTCGTCTTACTCCTACCTATTTTGTGACACTCTTTCCCCTGGAAAACGCAACTTTCCAGAGGACAGCGTCCTCGAATAAATACTCACCACTACTGTATTTCTTGTTACTGTCACGCTCCTAGGCTCGCTTTCGCTGGCTATGTATTTTCCCGAAAATGAATGTCAAAGCTGTTGATAATGAATGAGCGTACGTTTCCCAAAGTTTAGCACTAATCAAACGCCATACTTTTGTTGTTCCCAGTGAAAAGCTGGTTTACTCTGTGAGTGTCTCTCTAGGTCTTTATTATTTTCTTGTCTTCCCTGCACAAGTGAGCGTGCCTACTTGAATCAACCATCGTGGCATTTTCAAATTATTCATGCTGCATAATGCTATCTTCAATATTAAACGAAAGCGATGACCTGCTTTGTTCTCCTCTCTACGGAAATATTTTACAGCAAGCAGCTCTCTCACTCTCACACTCTCCTTCACTTTCCTGTCATAATTGTAGCCGGCTATGAGTTGAAATCAATTTTCTAAACTGTTGGATGCAAGCAAGCTGCTTGTTGTATTACGTATCTCATTCATATTCAGCCCTACTATAACTACCACAATCAACCATCTAGAATAATAGAAGCACTTTTGTTCCAACTATTACCATTACTATTGAATGTTTATGCAAAAATACCGTTTTTGAACGTTCACTTTCACTCTGCTGTCAGTATTCACCAGCAACAAAATTTATTGCACCGCTGGCTCATTCGTAGGAGATTGCAGGAGTGAATGTTTGTGTGTGTACATATATGTGTTAGGCTAGTTATTTCATGTATCTCGGTAACGATTTAGTTTAATGTTTTCTCCGTTCCCTTCACCCCTATCGTTCTACCATGCTCTCTGTTAGAATGTGCCGTACAGTTATTTGCCTGAGGAAACAGGCTTATTTCATTTCTCCCTCCTGCCAGCCGCATTCAGCTGTTCACTCATTTAAGCTGTTCAGTTTGCCAATTATTTTTCCTTTTCCAGTTACGCGTTTTCTATCACTTTCTATCTCTCTCTCTACCTCTGGTATTTGTGGAGCTAGATATGGCCATATCGCTTCACTGATTTTCCTTTCCACTCCTGGCGTATTACGATGAGATTATTACTTATCAGCGTGTATATTGACTATAGAAATACGCACTTGAGCAATTGATCTTATTTTACAAGTGAATCAGCAATTATATCTCGTAAGCGTGAAATTAGCTTATTACACGTTGGACACTTACTTCAAAATCGCTACAAATGTAATAATGATAACATGTGCATCTTGAAGGAAAATCACAGATTTACTGTATGAAAATATGAAGCGTGAAATACTTTCTCTGTAGCGTGGTACGGATTTTCCCCCTTTTTCGCTACAGAGATTGCTCGAGCGGCTGGAACAAGGAGAAGGAAAGGAAAAAGTCCATGCATTTTTGTCGCCGACTGAGTTTACATGAGGAATTTCAATGGGCTCTGCTGTCCTTCTTTGTGACTCACGGGGAAAAAGATGTTGCTGTGTGAACAGGTTTTTATATCAGGTCCTGGAAAATATGAATGTATTTCGAGAAACTTTTAGATATAATATGTTACTACGCCTTGATGAGTAATAGGAGAAAGCGTGTGTAATAAAGAAAATGTTATTATGCTGGAATTATTTACGAAAACGGAGAATCAGTGAAAAAACGATTTTCCCCCTCTTTTTATCTTTCTCGTGGAAGATTCAACTTTTGATTTGTATGTGCGGAGCATGAAGAAAAAGTGTGTCAAATTGCGCTACAACAACGGCTCAGTATGGTGTCCTCAAAAAGATGAGGTAAAAAACGGTGTGCGAGGAAAGCGAGAGCGCTGTGTACACGCTTTCACCCTGTGTGTGGAGTAGACACGAATACAAAGTAAAAAAGTGTGCACGACGGGAAATTTATTACGAGTTTATGCGGGAAAAGTCAGTGCAAATACACACACACACACACATACTACACACATGTCCAGGCCAAACAAGTAAAAAATTGGGGATGTGTGTAAGAATATAATAAAAAAAAAACGCGCCAACAAAAAATATGCTCAAAATATATTTATCTTCGCATCTATTTTGTAAGCAAAACGGGTTTGCGGTTCCAAAAAATATACGGAACGGCAGCTCGCTGCAGGAGCAAAATGCCATCATCCGTAATATCTCTGCTGCTGCTAGACACGACACCCTTATACCCCTTTGTGTGCCAGTAAACTCTCGTCAAATTTATTTTTGACAGATAGGAAACGAATATAATAATACGCTTGTTGAAAAATGCATGATCAAGTTATTATGTTGACGATTATGACGATGATAGTGAGGAAAGTTGTTGGTGTGTTGCCTGGATGACTCTAATAACACAAGACGACGAAGGGTAAAAATCTGTTACAAAAATGAATATGATGTTTTCTCATTCGTTCGTTCGTTCCTTCGTTCCGTCGCGCATTTGAACAGAGCGAGCAGCTTGTGAAAGGCGGCACATTAAATACATAAATAAGTAAATAAATCTAGTGCTATCAAACTCGAGCAGCTTAAGGGAAAGAGGAGGGAAAGAAAGCGAAAATGGTTCATCGTAAGCTCATAAAAAATCATTTTCAAGTTAATTATATTCCGCCTTTATTTCAGATTGACAACCATTTTAGAGTCATAATATCCGAATAAACAGGGTACTTGTTGGGTAGAACAACGTTCATAAAACGAAATGCTTGTGAACTGGCAAACGAGATAAGAGCAGCGAGAGGAGGAGAAGGCGAGACTTTCCTCAAGCAAGGGAGCAGAAACGAAGAGAGCGCGCGAGAAAAGGGATTTTTCATACTTGAATTCTTATGAGACATAAGCTGGTTCATAAAATAATGCTACATTTCATCCTCCTTTTATACACATACATATACGTACATACATACATACATACATACATACATACATACCCACGACCGTAGTATAGCAGCAGGGCGACATGATAGTAAAAAAAAGAAGTAACTATTTCGTCGCATTGCATAAATGGTCTTCATTACAGGAAACGAAAATGCTGTCTGTTGTCAATGGACCAAAAACTGTACACATACATGCACCCAAAGATGTTTGCAATGTATACTTAATACAACACCATTTTTTGGCATGTCGTCTGCAGATTTACTCCATTCACTCGTTCTCTCTCTTGACACGGCTTCAGCTGCCACATTTGAAATATAAAGAGACCAAGACAGAAAATCAACATCGTATTTGAAATAGCTTTAGCATAAAAATTTGTTTTACTGTATAAACGTTTTGAGTACACACACACACACACACACACACGCTAGAGTGAAAGCTCAGAGGGACCGAGATCTCTAGTAAAAATGTTTATACAGCAATAAGACTTCGTAATGACGCGCTACATGGTCGGGACTTTTTGTTAGACAAAGAAAGAAACTAAACTAACAACCGAGAGTACGTGGAACACATAGACAGCGCTGATGTGTACTTGTGCACAATAAAAATGGCTGTAAGAATATGAGCAAGTGTGTGTGTGTGTGTGTGTATGTCTCTATGTGTGTGTAGTTGTTTATAATTTAAAGAATATAAAAGGGAAATCTTGTGTGCTAGACGCAACGCGCGGTTTCATTTTTTCTCTCTTTTCTTCTCTTTTTTCAGATTGAATGCATTTCTACATGACCTGGACCCAATGGGCTTTCATCTCTTGAATGTGGCACTTCATGGGTTGGCCTCTGCAATATTTGTGAAAATGTGTTTGGAAGTAGCTCGAGTTACTACAACTTGTGCTTTTATTGCTGGCCTCCACTTTGCAACCCATCCAGTTCACACCGAAGCGGTTAGTAACGCACAAAAATCTTTCTTTTTTTACAACGTACTAACATTCCGTGTAATGTGTCTTGTATATCCCCATTTGTTATCATGTCTCGTCTTTTTCCCTCTCCAACTCCCATCCATTCTTGCGCGTTTTTTCGCTCGTCTGTTGTTGATGTTGCCGCTGCTACTGCTGCTGTATGCTCAACAACACGACATTGACTTTTGCCTCATATTATATAGTACACTACTTTCTTGTTATTACGTACAGACTTAAACAGAGAGAGAGAGAGAGTGAGAGAAAGAAAGAGAAATGCTGTCGTTTCTTACTCTTTTTCCCTCTCTCGCTCCCTTCGCTTTATCCTTTCACATTTTCCTACTTTTACAGTTTCCTTTTCTTGATGATGATAACTCACGCTCGCTTGCAAAAGTAATGTTACGTTTTTTACCCATCATCATCCTTCCTGACTAGTTGTTGTCCTTTACTCCCCTCTCTCTCTCTCTCACTTTCTCTCTCAAATAACACATACTACGTAGGTATATTGAAATTACATTGTAATAATATAAATAAGTACAATCATATAAAAATGTCACATGGCAGTACATAAATACTTGTCTTCTCGCATTACCTACATTCCGCCCAACATACATCAGGTCTAATGTGGAAAGCACTTTGCTCTGGTCATTTTGCGCTAATATAATTCCAAAACTATTTTTTTTCTGTTGCTCGCGAATGAGAGAGAAAGGAGGGGGAGCGAAGAAGGGAGGAAGAAAAAAACAGGCACCATTTGTTTGCTTTTTATTGTGCAATGTTTCTTCATCTCTTTATCATGTAAAATGTAGCATGAGAGCACACAAAAACAAGGCTCTCACCAGTTATTACTATTATGAAGGAAAATAGCTGCTAATTATGGCGGACGAGGAACAGAGAGAGAGAGAGAGAGAGCACGTATGTAAGATTGTAAGGGACGTTTGGTCCTTGTAAATAATGGTTGCCTGCACACGCCTTGAAATTCTAGTGAACTCGCATACCTACTCTCTTTGTTGTTTCGCTTCCTCTTCAACTAAATGCTAGTCCTACCAAATTAGCTCCATTCGTTTACGTTGCTGCCGCTTCAGTTCTTCGCTTCTACGCTTACAACAGCTTTCCTATTTTTGCATAGCGAATACTATACTGTTATTTGTAAATTAAGCGTTTCTCCTTGCCAGGATGCTTACACAAGTTGTGTTATTTTTCAAAAAATGACAATTACGCACGTTACTATATCATTATCGCTAGTAGGAAAGAAATAGGGCGGAGTGCGTTTGTGTGCAGAGCCGACCTTTTTAATTACAGCGAACAGAGTACCAGGCGCGACTAGAATTTGAGCTACTAGTCTAGTACTCCAGGATAAAATAGCTTCATTTTATTTTATGCAATTTTGAATATAAGCTACAGGGAGTAGTAGTAGTAGTGGGGTATACAGCTCAAGTTCTAACCAAATACAGGCATTAAAGCTCTTTTAATTACCAGTTCAGCAAATAGTAAGTGATGTACTCTTACAACTCGGGAATTGTGTTAATTTTTTATTCTATTTACGCTTTGCTAGCCCCGGAAATGGGAAAAATGTGGTGTAAAAACCGTAACTTCATTTCAGCTGGAATATTTTGTAGAATCAGCTATTTCATTTTGTAAACTACGCATTTGAAATTGTTGCCGTTTTTTTATGTAGAAAAGGCGGCGGCGGCGAGAATATATGTGTAAATAGAAGTGCACGACTATCATAAAATATGAACCAACTTAATTTAAAATGCACATTGATTGCTTCCTGCTGGTGTTGTTGCAAGCCCCACTCTCCAGTCACGTATATACATGCTATCATCCTACACATACCTTGTTATTGTCCCTTTTACTCCTGCTTGTTATTACCTGCTATTCCCCCAAGACGGGATCCGGTAGAAAACTTATTAAAAGAAACGTTGAAATTTACACACAAATTTCTTTTCATTTTTCACAGGTGACAGGAATTGTCGGGCGTGCGGATCTACTCGCATCAATTTTCGTTTTGTGCTCATTCGTCGTTTACAACAGGTAATAATAGTGTTCACATATGTCAATATGTCTATTCTCCACGCTTTTCTGTTGTTGTTGCCACCGCAACAGCACCGCTACTATAAATGGGACTGTTGTTGCTGACACTGCACCAGTGGATGATATAAAAAGGACGGCGACGACGGTTTGACGACAAAGACGGCGACGATAACAGTAATGGCCAAACTAATGCTCGAAAACGTGTGTGTATCATGCTCACTTTACCATCAGCACCACCATCATCATTGTGATCTACAGAACATATTGTGCAACGTCTTTGTTGTCTTCTTTTTTTTCTCTCACCACCGCTAGGAAAAATGCCTGCTTTCTTTAACTTGCTTTCTCACTCCACACTAGCTGTCCGCTCTTTCTCCCTTTGTGAAAAAAATCAATAAAAACGACATTAGGAGAAAATAGCACAACAAGAAAAACTTTTGGCGGGTATATTTTATATCCGGGTAGGGACCAGAGGCTGTGGTTCCTATGGCATGTAGGGATGCTCCAGTTGTACGTAATACCTCTCTACAATAATAGTACCCCTGACTTGTGTGGAAGGTTGTGTAGGTATAAAATGCTTTAAAAATTACGTTATGCTGATGCGACCGCATTATCGTTCTCATCATTTGTTTCTATTTTTCGCTACAAACGCACCTTCAAAACGAGTTTACACCACACACAGATAAATGGGGACACACCACACCAGACCAAATGAACTAACAAGGTAGAATGCCGCTACTTGATACTCCAATTGGGTGACTTTTCTTGCGCGGGTGGTACTGCTACTGCTGCTACTACTGCTTACACACCTTCCGGCGTGATCTTATACGCTTCAAGGCAGGTAACTCAGGTATATAGCCAGCAAACGTGCCACTTAATCATTCCATTTTTCTAGGGGGAAGGTGTTCACACATTTTTTTGCATTTCCTTTTAAAATTATTCTTTTTGGCAGTGACGAATTACGGGAGAGATTAATCATGTTTTGCATTTTAGTCTGTGACGGAAGTAGGCGTAGTTTTAATCATTACTGCACTATAAATATACATGTATTTAAGTCGTGTTAGTCATCACTCATTTTTCTAACCACACGGGGACACTTTTGGATATTCAAATTAACTCAATTAAAGGGAGGAATACACTGTTACAGGAGCAGAAAGGGTTGTTCATGTTAAAGTCGATTAACTTTTTTTGGTGGGGGGAATAGCAAACTAGGATTTTTGTACAAACCGACGAAAAAATGACGGTAATAGTCCTGAATAAATTGTGAATACAATCTAGGTACCAGCTGCTGTACCGATGACACACTTTTGAAACCCTCATTCCGGGGAATTTTACTTTCTCTCAGTTATTCCAAGAAAAGCTCGTCTATTTTTCTCTCCGAGTTCCATTTACTTTGGACTCTCCGAGATGTTGTAAGCTAGAGTCACATCAGCAAATGCAAATTTAATGCATGTACAATTGATAATGACAATAATAATTTTACATACAAGCGACACTTTATCCTTGTTAATGGCTGTACATACTATAGAGGGTCGATACAAGGGAGTTGTCATTTCGTTACGGTCTGACATAAGCACAATGTCCGCCTCCTCGTCCTCCCTCATCTCATCTTTCTGTTCTTTTTTATTGCATTGCTAGTATTGTTGTTGTTGTAAATTCCAACTGCCACACAATCTGATTGTACAGTTTTGCCATGAATACAAATAACTTGGAGGTAGAAACCCTGTCACTATTTTTTTCCAACTCCCGAGAACCATCATCATCATCATCAGCTGCAGTGTATGCAGTAGCATATCAGGTCATTTTTGTTGGTGGTGCTATTATGCCACTACTACTATCACTACCATTCTCTTCCTATCCGCCCGCACGATTTCTGTCTAGCTTTTTTTTCTTATCCCCCATTCTCCGACCGCTGCTGTGTACCTTTTACCGTTCTCGTCGACAACGAATTGGAGACCGAGAGTTAAAAAAAACTTTCCCATTATCCCAAACCAGGAATACGCTGACATTTCGTTCGCCTTATCTCTTTCTCTCCCTAAAAGAGTGAATTTTCTACTTGGTATGCTCACAATATTATCATAACTCTTCAAAAGAAGAAAAATAGCCAGTAGCATAGACATAAAGAGAGAAAGCTCTCTCTCCGCAAAAAAATGTACCAAGTCGTTGTGCATTATAAACGTTGCCGCTGCTGTCGCCGTTGTGTGTGTAGAGAGGCCGAGTATAAAAACACATTTCCATTTACGCACAGAAGAAGAGTAAATATCAACCTCGGAAAGGTTATTGTACTTCACAATATTTTCACATTATCTATACAGAATATAATCGTACACAGGGAAAAAATTATGAATAAGTTCACGCTACTCCTCCTTTACCTTCCCCCGCCACCACACTCCAGCCCTGCCGTCGTCGTCATTACTACTTTCCTGACTGACTACTAGTGAGTACACACACACACACACACACACACACACACATCGCAATGACGACATGTGCACTACATGTCTATAAAACGTGTACGTTTCTATGTACCTAGTATCATCACGGCTTCTTCGTAGTTTGGTAATGATATGGGTGTAATAATAGGTACTGTAATAGGAGGCCGGTTGCACAACATTTATTAGTGCCTGTGGTAGTGGCAACGGCTGTGGTGGTTGCTGGTAGGTAGTAACGTACTGCAGCAGAGCGGTACTAACATAGACATACATATGCAACATACACAACATATGTATAATGATAATCATAATGATGATAGAAGTTGTGTGCTCTTCCTTTTTCTCTCTTCCTTAACACAAGCGTCAAACAGACAGACAAGAGAGAGAGAGAGAGAGAAGAGAATGAAATGAATTTTTCCTCTTCCAGTTCATTTCATGGTTATAGCAAATATACTGTGATGCTCTGTGCACGTCTCTTCTCATTCTTCTTTTTACTCGAGTAGCTATTCTTTACATCATTATTATTACCTTTAATAGACGAGTTGTGGCGTATACTCGGCCGTATATAGAGGGGTGTTTTGTATTATGTGTCCGCTCGTCAAAAAATGTGGTAGGCCGTTTCTTCTTTCTTCCCGTACTTTCCGTCCTTCTTGGGCTGCTTCACCTCCTCCTCCTTCCCAAAACAAACTTTTTTCAAGTATTGCTTTCCTCTCGTTCGCCTGTTCGTTCGGAACTGAAAGGAAGATAAATAATAAATTCACTTTCCCATCCGCCACTACGATTTTTCCATCCACCACTACCATCACTACTCATACAACACTTAAATAGTTTGGGAGAGAGAGAGAGAGAGAGAAAGAAAGAAAAAGAAAAGAAAAAGTGAACAAGGAAGAGGGAAAACAACTAATGACCAGTGGTAGTAGCGTTGATGACGATGACGACGACGATGATGATGATGACGATTGCATGGTGTTAAGTGAATGCCTGTGTGTGAAGTAACATAGTTTGGTTGGTGGTGTTGTGGAGGCAGTGAGGCGAATGTATCTAAAGTATAAAAGGGGAAAGGTAAAAGGTTTGAATGTAGAAACATGTGTGGCAGAGTCAGGTTATTCACATCATCGTTCCTCCAAAAAAATCCTGAAGAATTAATGGAAGATTCGACTGTTGTGGTGGCGTTCGTTGGGATGATAGTCTCTCTTATGACTGTGTTATTGGTCGTAGCACTTGTGTATGTACACACCGTTATTACTTTTATGACGATGGATACTGCGGCGTGAAAAAAGAGACACCGTTGACAGACCAGAGTTGTGCATGCAAGTACGTTATATTTAGAGACGTGCTACAAAAACTGACAACAAACAACAAGAATCAGTGCTTCCACGAAGAGAGAGAGAGAGAGAGAGAGATAAAGTTGGTGGTGGTACTAGTGGTATTGAGAGAAACATACTTGCTGCTGCTGCTGCTGCTGCTACTGAAAGCTGTTTTGGTGACATATTTGACTCCGTTTTGGATGGACAGGTTGAATGAAAGAGAAAAGCAAAGATGGAAAGGGCACACCGCCACCACCAACGTTTTTTTCTGCTTTTGTTCGTAAACGAGACAATGAACGCGCTGCTGCTGCTGCTGATGTGCTGTACCACGAAAAAACTTGCTATCATCTATTTATACCACATGGCCTCCACTTTAGTTCCATTATTATGTCAGGGAAAATGCAAACCATTATTTGGTGGGAATCATGGTGTCCTGTCCACAACCAATATGCCTTTCACTCCACTTTGCTTTACTTTATTTACAATACAATGCACCATTTAATAATGTACTCCAAGAGAATGGCAACGAGGGAGAGTGGTGGAGCATAGGAAGGCATAAAATGAGTTTGTATTTACCCTGTCAACTTGTATAGATTTCTATACTGCCACGACCATCAATAAAAATGGTGGTCCTTGCAAAACAAAATAAAAGCTTAAGTGATGTTGGCTATTTTTGTGCTCACTTTTACTCTCCCTCTCTTTCCTCTCCTCTCCTCTGTCTCCCTCTCTTTTACAGTTTCCCTACCCACAGTGGTATAAATAGGAAACAAGACAAGCGGCAGGGCACACCACCTTTCAACTAATCCATTAAATCATACTGCAAGAATAAAATATCACCCACTGTGCTTTGTATCCAGACACATGCCAGTGCAAAATGCCTCCCAGCGTGGTTTCCTTTTTTTAAACCACCACATCATCATGTATCATCCACCACATCATCACCACCGCCACCTCAACTGCCCAGAAAAACTTTATTTAGCATCCCTCGTAATTGCTTCATGGCGGGAAAGGTGAATAGGTATAAATACATAATATTTGTGTATAGAAACACATGCATGCATGAACTCCCAATTCAAAAAAATGAGATGTGTGGAGGAGAGAAAGAGAAAGAAAGCTTTCATCTTTTTGAACAACAAAAACCCAGTTTGCTCCAGAGCAAGTGAATACGGCGAGGAGAGATAGGGGAAATCGAGAAAAGTGTAATGCAAAGTTTTATAACTTTTAATGGGACTTTTGTAGGTTTGCTCAGTCATCCAAAAATTGCCAGTTTACATACAATGTTTTCGTACGTAAGACATGTCTATAAAAACTTGGTTACACAGTAAAAAAAAAGTTCGCTGGCTCTGACTACCCGCTTTTTCCACATTCTCTGACTGTTGTAGCCCACGAGCTTGCTGCTTTTGGGGATAATGTCGACAACGACAGGGAGGACTATGCAGTTTTATTTATTTACTATGGATTTTCGCTGCTTATTGTGTGTCTGTGTGTGCGTTTGTGCGCGCTTGGGGAATAGTTTAATGTGGAAAGTGCACGTCTGTTATTTTTAAGATTATTTAACTTTCCTTCTCGTCGCCAAAAAACCACTAACTGTGGTTTCTGTTGGAGACATTAACATGATCACCTCCCAGTAAACAGACCATACATACTTATGCACACAGAGATACGCGGCCAGTCCTGGTCCGTGCAGGACCCAAATAATAGAAAAGTAAAACACTAACAACATGCATCCACTTGCACACACACAAACACACACGCAGTGACTCACTTAAAGCTTTAGGGTGCAATGGTTATTGGGTAAGATAGTTAAGTTGCTGTTGTTGTTTTTACAGTAATAGAAATAAGTAACCATATTAGCGACATTACTACTCCACTCTGACTACTACTCTTTTAGTGGTTGCTGGTGGTGGTAGTGGTGGGTGGGTGATGCTGCTAATGGCTTGAATAAAATTGGTTGGAAGCAGACTTTTCTATTTTCCTTTCTCGTCTTTCTCTCTCTCTCTCTCTCTCTTTCTCATCTCTCATATCGACTAGAAGCTATAGTCGCGTACAAGTGGCGTGATGGTAAGTGCTAAACAATTGTCCATATAGATGGTAACAAAAGACGAGGAAAGCATCGTGCCTCGGTGAGATTCTTACTACTTGGATAATGTAAAAAGTAGGTAGAAATAGAAAATAAATATAAAAGAGGTTCGTGTGTACGTAGATACATATAATATTCCGTTTGCATTGCATTCAAAAGTTTTTCCACAATCCACTTTCCAGATGCACTTTCAGTTTTTGTATCACCACCGCAACAGCAGTGGTTTTTCTCTTATAACAGACACATCCCAGAGTATTGTACGGCGTGGCTTTGACGACGACGACGATGATGATGATGATGGTGGTACACAGGGAATATTGCTGTGTGGTAAGATGATGGTGGAAAGTGCACTGACGATATATAATGTTTATGTGTTTCACTCTCTCTCATTTTCCTCTCTATACTTTTGTACCCGAAAAGGTCTTCTTTAACGTATGCACTTGTGAAGAAACCTGGTGTGCGGGGGTAGGTAAGTGCAAGCAACTAGAAACACTCGTTGTGTTTATTGGTTTGCAAGAAGGAAAAGTTTCAATTTTACTGCAATTTTCCCTCTCCCCTGCCTGCCACCACATGATGTTATTCAGAACGTCACTTTATTGTATCCCCAGTTAATTCCTTTTTCTGTTTTTCTCTTGTCCCTCGTCCCTACGAAAAACGAATATACCCCAGGTATAATAGTACATCAGTCGGAGTCTGTGTGTGTGTATGTGTCTATGTTTGTCTGTGTGAAGGAAGGCGTACACGACTCCGGGTGAGTTACATCAACATCCATCTCGAACGAGTTTGTTTACTGTTGTTGGAGGAGCAGGGAGATAGAAGAGGCTTAAGTAAATAAGAAAGGTAAAGGGAGAAACAAGGGAAACTTTTCCACATCTTTTTCTGATTTTCCATTACTAATTCCACGAGCATGACTCCCTCCCTTACATTTTTCCGGTGTATTCCACCGGAGAATAGAGAGAACCTCATTTTGAGAAGGAGACGAACGTCCTCGTCATATTACACAAGGATGCTACTAGCAATATATATATATAATAACTGGGACTACTACTGTCCGTACGTGTTAATTTAGAACATGCGTGACTCAACGGGGAAATATGGAAGCGTGCCCTGGAATGCGTGTGCGGTGTGCGTCTTGACGGACTTTAGTGAAAGAAAGTCTTTCGGAAACAAACAAGCAACTTGACTGTATTTTTCCCCGTTGCTGCTGTAGTTCCTCCTGATGATGAATATAATAACAATTACTCATTTCTTGTACAACTTATGAACTTGACTTGTACCGCGTGTGGAGAAGTGGAGAAGTACTACTTGTTGTGGTCTGTTCATCATCCATTTCGTAATTGTCAGAATAGACAGAGAAAAAAAACGCTGAAAATTTTAGTCAATGTGAAGTGGTGTGTATCGCGTGGGTGGGCAGGATGTTCATGTCTTGTGCATTTATTTGTTTACGTCCTTCTCGTAAGCTAAGAAAAAGTAGCGAAAATGGACGGTAAAATGCATTCTTTAAAGAGCTCTCAAGAGAAGTGCTTAAAGCCGTCATCACAAGAATAGAAACTTTTTTTCCTCCGTATTCTAGAATGATTCTCTGAAGAATACAGATGTTTTTGGGTATGCGCCCCACGCACACACACATCGCCATTACTCCATCTGCGAACCCCATTTTCCCTTCTTGTCTACTTAAAGCTGTACTATAGTAGCCGTTGCAGTTGTCGCGGTAAGTAACCTCTTAGCCTGTGAGCAAAGAAATGACCAGAAAGGTATTTAAGTGTGTAGTTCAGCCGATGAAAAGGGCTCTTTATGTGGTAGAAAACGGTCGAAAAAAATACTCAGACAGGGGCATACATGAACACAGCAGCAGCAGCAGCAGCATAGAGGCAGTTTGATGTGTGTCTGTGTGTATATAAGCTCACGCCTACATTCTCTATATGAGCCATCAACCTATCATCAGCGCAAAGGAAATGATTTGTCAAAGCTAACAAACCTTTCTAGCGAGCCAATGAAGCGGCAAGACAGCTGAGTCACCGTTTCCTTTCGCTTCTTTGCTTTCCCTCTCTTTCTCTCTTGCTCTCTGTCTCGCGCTCTCGTACCAGTTCCCAGGAAAACAACGGAGGAAGATGAAGAGGAAAGAAAGAAAAGGATGAAAAGAGGTCTTGGCAAGAGTAACACGGATGACTGTACATACTACTACGCACAGTTACTTATTACAACATCTTGTTAGCACACATACACACATCAGGAGTTGTCGAGAATTATAGAAATATAGTATAGTCTCTAATTTCCTCGTCCCGCCAGTTCTCTTCTTTCTCCTCTTTTCCTCGCATCTCTCATTCGGCAAAACGTTTACTCGAGAAAAAAAAGTTAGCCAACAGAAACAACAGAATTTTTTCCTCCAAAGTTCCATACATGCAATATCTCTGCTATGATCATGTGCTAATTTCCAGAACCTCACAAGGTATACATGTACTCTCTGAAGGAAAACAACTGGTGTATTTTTTTTCGCACGCACTCATTCGAAAACACAAAAGTATGCAGAGAGCGTATGTATAAAATGAAAAGTACCTATTAGCGGGGCTCTCTCTGAGAGGGAAAGTGTAACGCGAGAAGCGTGCATCTTCCGGGAAGAGATAAAAAGCGCGAGGAAGGAAAGGAGAGATATGTATATCGTATTTATGACCTGATTCCTATTCCTGTGTTTTGCTGATGATACCGTTTTTTTGGTCATATTGCCGAAAACCCCTACGTCGTGATTAGGACAAAGGATAATAAACAAGACATGACACAAGAAATTTCTTTCGGTTGCCCAACTTTTATCCAGACCTTAAATACAAATATAAATGCCATACAGCAGGAGCAGTACCCTAGTAGCAATTATGTATCTATTTGTATTCACAGGGTCTTGGAAGTTGAAGAAAAAAAAAGTGGTCGCTCGCGCGTGAAATAACGCTATTTGTATCAGAGCCGGCTTCCAAAGTACCGAAAAAAAACTTTGACTTTTTCTTTATCCTGCTTCCTCTCTGAACATTTGGGTGTGCTTACTTTATTACAATTTGACTGCATCATGTAAATGGGCGCCGGGTACACCAAAAAAGTATTTCACGTACCATATTACCGGTAATAATACTATCGTGTGTGTGCACTCTCAAACAAACGCCCCTCTGCTCTCTGATATGTGTCCCTGTTTGTACAAACTGGCTAAACGGTTTACTCTCCCATTCTTTCAAAATGAAATTGACCATTTTCATGCAAAGTCATGTCCCAATCATTATACATTCGATAGGATACTTCCCGATTCTCCATTTAAGTAGGTAGTTAAGGAGTAGACGTTGCATCACATTATCATCATCTTGATGTTCACAGTACCCGTTTTCCGGTACGTTTTTTTGTTAACGTCTCTCCTTCGCTGCTTTCTCTTCCGTCGGTGTAATCTCTCGTATTATCCCACCAACGTTCTCTGTAGAGAGTCTTCTCTGATAGCAGCATAATTACCTTCAATGAGATGCCACCGTTTGTGCTCAAAGCGGACTGCTTTTTTATTCCAAGAATTAGAGGGAGGACACGTAAAAAGTGGAGAAAAAATTCTTGGATTCTTTTCTTCACATTTAACAGCTCCTTGAATTGAGATTTCTTGCATATTTTGGGGAAAATGGGGTCTCTCCTTTTCTCTCCGTTCGTGCCTGGGTGTGAATAAAGTACTTTAATGTAATGTAACACTATCAAGCGTGAGAGCAACTACCGAAACGCCTACACGTCAACGATAGACACCGTGGTTGTAAAAAAAGATACGGTGAAAGTTCACTGGCGTGTTTACAACTGGATGCAGGGAGTCTGTAAAAACAACCCACTTCACGGGTACAAACGGAGAGGACGACGACGACGTGTACGGCGAAAAGAAGTGGCTTTTCCCCCAATTCTTATTCATGTCATTTTGTAATAATGTGTAATATGGCGCCGCTAAGATGAAAAAGAAATAGGGAAAAGTCCATTATTGAAATATGCTTGCTCACATAGCGGCGCTCGCTCACAGCCAAGATTTGATCTACTTGTTTAACGGTCTATCATCAAAGCCTATACGGAGGAGACACGGGAAATATTGAATTTGTCTAATGCGCACTTTACTCCGATCGTGCTCTAACCCATAGACATGTCTAATTTGCTAAAAAAAACAATCTATTCTTTTTTAAAAAAGTACCTCATAATGATATTGCCCACGCTCTTACATATTTGACAGGGCTGTAATGGAATAACGTTTAGTGGACATTTTCGTTGCTATTGACTCATCACAAGCATGGATAATGCTGGAACCGTCTAATACACTTTTAAGGAGATAAAAGTGTCTGGCAATGCCCTCCATTGACACACTTGTAACTCACTGTACACTTGTACAGTAGCAATCACGACGATAACAGGTGTACATGGAGCTTTGACACAATCTTAATTGAAGGTACCATATCAGTGCAGATGAAACACGCTCAATCACATTGCAACACAGTTCGTCGCATTTTTGTTTAAAATGCCCCTTTCCATCCTTGGAAAGCGGAATTCAATCTGTCCGGGAGAGCAGGTTTACTGCAACAAGACAGAACATCCACAGGAGAGTTGCACCACATAGCCATAGTATCCAAAATCCTAACTGTGAAACATTTGAACATTCTACCCCACGCGGAGAAAAATCCCATAGCAACAACCAGACATACGCACTCAAATTAAGCGGTGCGTTATTGTTGCAACACATGGCTAATATAACAATTAAGCAAATTGGGCAATAATAATAGTGAATCCGTATAATACATGAAGGAAAAGCAAAACGGAAACATGCACACACCAATAAAGGCTTTCCTACGAAAACATTGGCACCACTGCCGTGTCAGAAAATGTGCTTACTCATCGCCCGGTATTTATGCATACTTCTCGAAATTGCTGTGGAAATCAGGAGAGTCCGCCCAGTCCTATTGTAAGTACCATTCCGTGGTAAGTTCTACTACACAAAGTAGATGTATATTATTTACCTAGCAGAGGAGAGCAAGAACACTTTATCAGCATTTGAAGCAAAAACATAAGCAGAAGAACAAATATTCGGTGAGAAAATCAACATTATTTGGCGGAATCAACACAAAGTGCTGGTAATATACGAGTGTAATGCGTAAAACAGGAAGGGCTTCAGCTCTCCAATCGTCAAGAGATGTTGCGGCAATGCCACCCCGTCTCTGCCACGTACATATCAGCAAAAATTGAAAATAGTAGTTCCTGCTGTTGCTGCTGCTGTCTGGGAAACGAAGCATGATGATGGGGATGATGTTGACGATAGATAAAACGGAACGTTCACTTTCACTCACACAAACACACACACTCTCTCTTTTTACCATAAGTTGTTTCCGTTGTAAAGCCTCTTGTTGGCGGTTGTTATATAGTGACTCTTTTAGATGACTTGATGTATACAGCAGAGGATTGAGCTCAGGAAGATGAAACGGAGAAAACAAACAAGGAAGTTGGAAAAACTCTGTGCACATCTTTTTAGTGGATATGAAAAGCAATTATTAAGATTTGAAAATCTCTTGCACCTGAGTCTTTCTCTGTCTCTCTCTCTATTCTTTAGTCCTCAGCTTTTACCATTATTTTCTTCTGTTCTCACCAGACACACGCTTTCATGTGTATAGTACACCTACCCTATTTGTATAATAAGTGGACTGTAGGGGAAGCAGAGCGTGAAGCGAGGTGGTTACGGTGAGAGAGGAAGATTCAAAACACTCGAGGAAAAAAGCAAATAATAATAATAACAATAATAATAATGATAACAGCGGAAAAGTCTTTCGTGGAAAATGATAAGTGTGGAAACCGAGATATACATAGGAAACACAAGTGTTATTTCTATGCACACTACACAAGTACCATTTTTCGAATGCCTCCTCACCCAACATCGCCGTCATCATCATGATCATTCTCAACACCAGAAGTGTACAAACCCAGAAGTAGCAACAACAGCAGCAGCAGCCTTCCCCTCTCTCTTGTTCAGTTCGATTCGAGGAGTTTTATGAAAGGAGCTTGTTAGAGGCATTCAACATACTAATAGGCAATCTTACCACTTATTTACGTGCTAAGAAGGGGATAAAAGAGCTCTGAGGTAATCATCATGTATTCACAGACTAGAATTACTCTAAAAATACCGCTGGTACGCGCGGCGCTGTAAAGAAAACATATAGATACATCCTTGCATGTGTGCTGCTCAAGAGAACCAGAGGAAGAGATAAGGAGAGCGAGAGAAAAAGAGACTAACATGAGGGGAGCGTCGTGGTATAAAATATTGGATATTAACTACTGGGAAAAATGGACAAGACTGAGTGAGTGAGTAGTGTGTTCTGATTATTACGATACAAGTGGGCACTAACCAACATATCCCGACAATAACCATTACCATTCATAATATTTCTCTCTCTTTTTTCATTCCCGCCAGGGCAGGTTTTGTTGATGAGCGCCAGTAGAGTGGGAATAAATGTACTTGGATAGTGATAGGGATGCGCAGCTGTTGCTGGTTTTTGTTATTGTTAAAAACATCACAATTTAAATAATAACCGTAGCCGGTGGCGACCAGCGGTATGACAAGGAAAATCGTGATCACTACTAGCTCGCTCTCTCCTTCTCGTCGTGTGCGCTCACAATATGTAATTGGTATGCTAAGTATTGAAGTTTGCCATGTGAAATACTGCCACACGCTGAACAATGGAATAGTACAATAAATTAAATATGTATATTGCACAGTAGTGTAGGCTTCTCCATAAAAAATATATTAGTGGTAAGAGCATGGTTACGCGAGACTAAAAGTAGGGAGAAACGAGGGTAGAATACGGTAACACAGCAGGCAAGGAAGGAGAAAGCTGAAGCATTTTTGTGTGAATTGCCAATATAATAAAAATGCAGGAGGTGAATGAGTCGGAACATCAAATGGAAAGTCGTCGTTGTGTTTTTTTCTTCTTCTTCCCTTTCCTAGTGGAGGATTCACCTACATCTTTACAGACATTGTACGGCGACTAAACGTTCTGGGAGCGGCTTCGCAGAGAGTATAAGAATAACTATAATATTAATGCCAAGTATCATCGAGAAAATATCTCAAAGTGAAAACACAAGGAAAATTCTTATCTGGCTCCTCATGAATAAATAAGCAAGAATAAAAGATAGAACGTGAAGTAGACGAGGCAGAAATGGAGAGAGAGAGGGAAGGAGAAGAAGAAGAAAGAGAATAAGTTTAACTGATGATGAAGGAAAGTTTTTGGCTCCTTTTTCTACACAAACGGGCAATGTAAAATAATTCCACTTCTTCTATTTCTTATTCTTCGTCGTCTGGTATGCGCTATTATTATTATTATTATCATGATCATCATCATTATCACCACTATCACCGCACCACTACGGACGCCACGTTTCAATACAACATCGTTCCCCCGCCACTTCCACCTACCATTTTCTCTTACGGTCACCAACACTGTCATTGCCACCTACAGAAGGCAGCTGGAAGTGAGAAAAAATAGAATAGAAATCTGTTTGATATCGATTTTACTACTGCTCACAGGTTTTCACTTTCTCATCCACAAGAAAGAAGGAGGAGGAGAAGAAGACGGAAAAAATTCATTCGACAATATAACTTCCCCTTTAATATTCTCTTTCTCCCTTTCCCCCTGTCATTATCGTCGTCATCAACTCCCCAAACACTTATTCAAAAAATCTTTTGAGGACGGGAAATGTTCCCAAACATTTGTTCATTGTCCATGTTTTATCGTCTCTTTTCTGCAAGACGAGAGAGAGAGAGAGAGGAAAAGGAAGAGAAAACCCCTCTATTTTCACCAGACAGTTGATGGAGAGTACAGCGTAATTGCAATGTAGCTGTCAAATTTTTACAAAATAATTATTTCCATTGAACGACCTCAAATATGCACTCCTGTCTGTGGTTATACCGTGGTAGACAGGGGTTTTATCCCTCCAAGTTTCGTTGGAAATGGTAGACATTTTGTGTGTGGATAGCCGCGATGCACGAAGATAATTCCCTGCTTGGAAAATATGACCGCTTACGCAATTCAAAACATTTTAGATTAACGTTTCGTGCCCTGCTGCCATAAAATAACAGGAGGATTTTTTATAGCAGAACCGTCAGTGCGACTGCCACAGACGAAAGCGATAAAACAAAATGTCCAAATGCAATGCCCAATGGCCAAAATGGACAACTAATACATTTTGCGGCAAATTCCCTCTTTTGTTGGGGACGCCAAGAAAGAATCCAAACACGGGGAAGACCCTTCATACCACAAATAGCGCCCACCTCTACTCTACAAGATTGAAATGTTAGTTTGGCTAGATAGGAGCACACAGGAAAACTCTCCTCTGTAGCTTCTCTTTGTGCATTTCCCTCGTGAAGGTGAACTGCTGTCAGCCTTTGCCATGTTTTGGATTGCGCATTTGTGTACATTTATTGGAATAGTTACTTCAAACATGCACTTTTTTAATGCTGCGTGTCAAACGAGTATGATGATGCCAAGACCACATATTTTACTCCAAGTTAAGGTGTCTTCTTTGACAGGTTATTTGGTCGGCATTTTCTTTCTTTCTCCAGCACACAAACACAACCATTCCAACATGCATGGCAGCACCACATTCAAATTATTTTTATTCACCATTTCCCTACCTACACGTAAACGTAATGCACACGTATCAGTCAGTAGGTACTTTTACTTAAATAGGTGCGTGCTAAACGTCGGCCGGATATGCCTTTTTTGAGCTCTCTACATCCAAAAACACTATTCGGAACACTACTGCACTTTTAATATATGTGTCGACCGATTTTCGGTTTTACACATTTTTCTCTCTCCGTTGCCACCACTAGTTTTTCAGGGTGCCAAAGGAAATAGCACGATGCTTAGCGCGATTCGAAAATTAACATAACAACCATTTTTCTCTTTTATTGCTTTCACACACACACACACACACACACACACACACACACACACACAAAATGCATACATTCCCTTACAGAAAACACATACACACAAATAATGTGGCCGTAAAATTATGTTGTAGTACGTTACACGACGAGAGAGCTCCGCACATGCATTTCCACCTGCCTACATTCAACTGCCTTTAATATTTTATAGAAATAAATTTATGTGCGCGCACACCTAAATCTGTTCGCCTAAATCTTTATTATAAAAAATGATTTTTACAACCTCTCTCTCTCCCTTTCCTCTTTACACCAACAACATTCAATCCTTTGTCGTTTGACGAGCCGCCGCTGCCGCCACTACACTACTCTNACGACCCGCCGCTGCCGCCACTACACTACTCTTGCGGTGAAACACACATAATCCCATGTAAGTTGGTACAGTGGTAGTAACAGTTATGCATATACAGTAATAATTCAAAATGCTTAGCAGTATTACTGTTATTATTACCATTACCACCATTACATTGCATCAATTTTCATTTCCTTTCCAAACTAGCTCATGTAAAAACGATAAAAGATAAAACCAGGCAGAACCATAAATTATTTCGTCGTCGTTCCTATCTTCACCTTTGCTTGCTTGTGCAGAGGAAAAATAAGTCGTCTTTCCTCATTTACACGTATCATTATTATATTTTTCCGATCACTACACAACCTACTACCGCCTCCTCGAAAAACAGTAAAGATCCGCCATAACAATGGAGACAATGCTATTATGATACAATCAATTGGTGTTATAGTTATTGGCAACCCGTCTAAATTCGTATATTACGGAAAAACACACAAGCCGTTTAGACCATCGTGAATACTCCCGAGATTTTTTGGCGGGAAATTATACCGCTCGTGTTTATTTCCGTTTCAGATTAAGATACAGTATAGTTTACTTGAAACGAGGAGAAAAAATATTTATCTCTTTCCGTAGTTTTCTTTGATGGGGGTACATACAAAACTCGTTTACAACAGTCATATCATTTATTTACGAAAAAACATTTCTTTTGACGGAACTCAAAATCATTTTCTTTTTTCTCCCAGGCCACAGATATAATAGGTAGAAAACTACACGATACATGCATATACGTGTAGGCATAACATAACAAGTATCTAGTAACCATATCATCATCGTCTGACTTCCTTTTGGACACAACAATGTTATCAACACGGTAACAGTTCTAACTTTTAGCAGTTGTTGTAACAAGCATTTGTGTGCACAGACCACTTATTTACCTTCATCATCATCCGTATCATCGTCATCTCCAGTAGACCCCCCAAACAACATGTTTTAGATTCTCTACACATCCTATATATCTTCTCGTTTCTCCCCTCTTCTTGGGGTTCCTGTTCCTGTTGTATTTTTCGAGAAAGGGAGAGAGAGAGTTAGAGAGAGAAAGTGAGAAAGGGCAAGAAATCTTGCTGCTGTCACTATTTCCCATTTTATTCTCCTAAAAGTTGTGTAGACTTCTAATCTGATGGTGGCGTTTTTCTTCGAGTAGCCTGCTTCCTCAAAATATCTTTTTTTCTTTCTGAAAGTGTGATAACGTAAATACTTGCATAGGTGCATATCATCATAAGGTGCTTTTTTGTAGTGAAAGAAATAATACATGCAAATGTGCTGCTGGTAGTAATAGTATGCCCAGCACCACACCAACTTTTTCTTGGAGGAACGAACCATTACAAGGAAAGGTGCAGCTGTTACCTGAAAATGCCATTGGCTGAATCGCATTAATATGAATAGAGTAATTCTTTGTATGTAATGTACAAGAATTCAATGAAATTCATGCCAGAGGCAAGCCAAAAAAGAGAGGAAAAGTTCTATTATAATAGTTTTTAGTTTGAACAACTTTTTTCAGATATTTTTTTCTACAGAATTTTTTTAATGCACCTTGCATTTGTCGCCGTAGCACAATTTACTGGAATAATGGTACCCTTACGTAGCAGCTCCACCTTCCCCACTTTTTCAAGCAGAGCTTTCTCTCTTTCTCTCCAGTCTCTCCACCTTTCTCTCTAGTTTTAAAAGTTACACAAACATTGTCATCATTGTCATTGACAGTGCCAAGAGAAAATAATGGATTGAGTGAGCTTTTACCAAGTTTCACTCCATTGTTTTTAAATGCTCATTTGTATTGAATGTACCCGTGTGTGTATGTGTGTGTGTGTGCGGCCGTAGAGAAATACACTTATTTTCCCTGCCGTTTTTCAAAGCATACGAGCACTGCCGCCACGAAATGAAAACGACTATGAAGAAAGGTTTGCCTCGAAAACGTTCTGTGCCAACTGAACGAACGCGCGCTCGGGTGTTGACTGAATAGGTAGCTGAAATGCCTGCAAGTCCTAAATCTTTGCATTATCATTATTATTTTGCCATATACATTTACTGGTACGGAGGATCTAATGATAATGTACTTTCACCGAAAGGGACTATTCCTCGTATTATTACTATTTCCCTGCCTTACATCGTTATTTGAGTGAATAAAATTTATGTGAAAGGGGATACCACTGATACCAGTACACTTTAGGGAAAATAAATGTAGCGAGGGAAAATGGGCGCAAAGGGAGAGCGGGAGAAAAGGAGAGAGAGAGAGAGAGAGAGAGAGCAGCAGCGACAACGACAAGCTCGGGGAAAACTTGTGAAACGGGAAAATTTGCTTTGTCGATTCTGTCACAGATAACGGCTCTACATCCTGGTTTTGATTAATTCCCCTATCTTGGTTTGATATCTCGTCGCGGGAAACACTATGGCTGGCTGATGTATTATTATGTGAGTCACTCACATTCTTATATGCAAACTAAAAATATACTCAACGCACACACACACACATGTATATCTAAAAGCGGTCCCCTTTGCAATCGAAGCATGGAGACAATCGAAAAATGCATATTCAGTCTAGCTTGTTTTGCAGCATACTTTCACAACGTGCTTGAATATTTACACACCTACACACCTATACTTTCTCAACCAGTACACTAGTAAAATGGGTGCCTGTAACATACCACCCATTTTAGTTTATGCAAATATTTTACTCCTACTGCGGCTCCTAGAAAGCGGTATGTGTGTGTGTGTGGGCAGGTGGACCTCAATGCATCTCTAGATTGACATAATTGTGTGTGTTTGAGTGTGTGCGTGTGTGGGGTCTTTGATCACTGTTTGTTTACATTTATAATAATACCGCGCAAATCTACGCCAGGCAATAACCCAAAAATGTATAAAATCGTTATAGTGGCAATCGTAAAGTAATCATCAGGGCTCATGACAGTCGTGCTACCACATAGGAAAAATAATGAGGGAGAGTCCTATAGCAAACAGCACTAGTTTTAGGAGTAACGGGAACATTAGTAATACTAGAGGTACTTGTAGAGTCCGTTATCACGGTAAAATAGTATCAAATCGCTATTACGCTAGTTTTCGTATAAACATTGTGTGTGTGCTGTATCAAGCTCTCTCTGTCTCTCTCTCTCTTTCATTTTGCTCTTGCTGTTTTCACTAGACATAAAATATTATGGGGAAAAGAAAGAACAATGAGACAGCTGTCTCGTTCCATTCAACCATTTTAATCCAACTTGTTAGTGTATTATTACATACGTTCATTCATCCTCAAACATTTGCCCTGTTTTCTTCAATCACACGTCGCGTTTCATGATCCACGAGTAAAAAACAAACCCATATCGTCATGAATTTTGAATCATGGCAAATTGCTGCCTTACGCACCAAAATAACCTCACGGAATATCGCATGTCAGCCTGTACAAATCTACAGTAGACTAATGGAGGAGGAGGGGAACACACGACAAAAAATCTTGTAAATTAATTTTACATGGGAGACAACGAGGATCAGCGAAGCGTAATCCCTCCCACATACACACATGCACGCACATACAAGTCACACGCGGTTCCAAAGGCTAATTAGCTTTGCTACTTGTTTGCATTCTCCGATTTTCTATTATATATCCTACGTCCCATCTGCCACTAGCAGAACACCATACATTCATTACTTCTTTGTTCTTCTCAACTCAACGTGATATATTATCCTACGTATTATGCTTTCAAAAAAAACTACGTGACCTATATCTCATATAAAAGGAAAAAATACAACTGACACAAGTGGAAATTTTCAGAAACAGAATTCCCGTTAAAACCCTGCAAACGAGGGTGTAGTCTCCACAGTAATGGTGATATTAATAGTGGTAATTTAATAACAATGTATACAAAATATACGGTAATATAATAAGTACTTCTGTTATATCTACATTTTCCAGCAATTTTCAGAAAGTCATTGCGTTAGAAGCTTTAAATAAATAAATACACCAAAATGCTCGGATAAACTATCTCGAAAATGGTGGAAACACATGAAATGAATACAGTTTTTATGCCTGTAAGCACTTTTCCCGCGCGTCCGTACCTCCTCCGTACATAGACCACCTACCTGAAAATAAAGCACACTGGGACTGTGTATGTGTGTGTGTATGCGAGCGAGCGTACTCTTATCAATTTAGAATCCCATTAAATTGTTCTACTTAAAAAAGAGAGGAGAGAGGCAAGAGAGAGAGAGAGAGAGAGAGAGAGAGAAAGGAAAAGAAAAGGGAAAAAGATACGACGTCTGTAATTTACTCTTGTTTCAGAGAAATTATTATTATGATATGTTCCTTTACGAGTAATAATAGGAAACATAATAGGATTATCTGTTAGAAAGTATTTCCCTCGGGATATTAAACTAGTCTAATAAATATACGCTTGAATAAATTCTGGCGATGCTCTGATTTATTCTGCCGTTACTTTTCGCGTAAATTTATTTGTTTATGTATGACTGAGTGTAGTGTACAGTATGTCCCCTTCATATAACTCTATTCCCCCGTTTAATAGGTGGGCATATTTATGCAACTCTCTCTCTTCCTCCCTCTCGTTCTTTATCTCCCTGCCAGTTCGTGTAGCAAAGAAAATAGGCGCACAAAATCATATGCAAAATATAAGTGGACTTTCCTTTTTGCTACACTCTCTACCTACCTATGTGCTTCCTATCTCAAGTGGCTAGCTAAGCTACCATTAACGGAGCCGTTTCGTCAAAACAACGATACGGAACAAAGCGTGCTATATTACCCATCCTAGCCTCTCTTTCCTTGCTGGCCTTTTATAACGTACAACAGTAACATTCTTGTACATCAAGTAGTAGCAGAAGTAGCCGCATGTGTGTGTGTGTGTGTGTGTGTAGGTACATAAAATAATGTACAACAATTACAAGCTGCTTGTTAAGCATTTCGGAGAAAAGAACAAGTGGAAAAGGAAATATTCAGAAAGAGCGCTTTGGCTGAAGAGTTGCACCAACAGCAGCCCTCTTCTCGTTTGTTGGTGTAATATTGCCCAACTCTCAGGAATATTACACTTCTCCATCTCTCCTCCTCGTTGCGTTGGGCACACACTACAAGCATCTTTTTTCATACTTAAATATTTTGCACAAACTACATATGCCCATTACGTTGTATTTGTAGAGTATTATCTGGAGAGCTTGCTGGGTCTAGTACATGTTTTGTGTCTCTCTGTGTGCGCTTGCATACCTAATCATAATTTATATGAGCTTGATTCGCTGACTGGATTGCGCGTCGTCTGTTTTTCTATATGCACATTATCTTGTAATGTACCACTACATAAAACTCTAACTACTGGTGTCATTGTAGACTGCTTGTATCATTTAGCTTTCCGGAAAACTCTGTCTTTCTCCCGAAATCGGGGAGGAAATAAAGGAGACATACACTGTTGTAATAATGTACCCTGTACTGAGAGAAAGAGAAAGCCTGGTCTCAAGTTTATTATACTCAATAACGGATACAACGTGTGTTTATATTTATATACATTGTTCCATTTCCAACAGAACGTGTACGACATTGTCAGCTGTGTTGAAACTGTGGTGCCTAGAGCACCATTTTTGGCAGTTACGCGGGAAGATGATCATGTTGTCGAGGAACTGGGAAAGTACCATGCCATAACAAACACAACATGTCCTTTTGCTCTAAAAAATTATATTGCGTTCTAAATACTTGCACTGAAAAAAGAGAGAAACTACCCTGATTTTTTAGAGAGGGGGGGGGGTTCGTAATAGTAGCAGCGCAGCAGCTGGACGAAATTTGCCGCGATGAGCAAATATAGTACGCAAGACTAAACGAAAAAGTAATATGATGAAGGTGATGATGATGATGGTGATGACGATGATGAAACCCACGTAGATTACAGTGCCGATACAAAAAAGGAGAAAATATTCTAGTTTACTTATGCAAAATAGCGCGATGATGCTTATTTGGGTAGGCTGTTATAGCAAAAGAAATGTGAAAAACCGAGGACTCTGGTGCGACGCTCTTGTCTCATGTTTTCCTTCCGTTCTTTTACTAAACTAATATTATGGTACATCAACCGTGTAGAAAATTGAGACCGTCGTCGTCGTCGTCGTCACAGCAAACACACAAACACAACGTGGTGGTGTGGCGTAAGCGGAACATGAAAAACTCCACACTCACACATGTGGTGTTGAACCAAAACGCACACCGGCAACATAAGTACGGCATGAATATCCAAGAAATTTGGTATGAAAACGGTTGTGCGGTGGTAGTAGTCGTAGTACACTGACATGATTACCAATGTGCAGTCATGCACTGCACTACTCCACTTTCACAGTTTTTTCCCATTGAAAAAAAGATAACGGGAGTTGGGCTCTACTAGTCCCCAGTACATTATCATTCCTTTCCCTTACCTTTTTCCTACACGACGACGCTGTCATTATCATCACGTCCACCCTAACACCCTCCAGAAACTACCCCTTTCACACTGTTATTATTCTAAACTCATTTTGCCATCAGGACATGTGAAATATATCCAATTGTATTTTTACAATAAAAAGAAGAACAAGAAGTGTACAAGAATATATGTGGCTGTACATCATCACCAATGTGCCGTGTTACATCTTATTCCCTGATGTGCAGGATAAATCTGTCCTAATAAATATCATATTCGAGACAGATATTATTCCAAATAAATATGTACTCTCCAACTGGCGAAAAAGGCAGCAAGGTGATGGTAGATATTACCGTATAGAATCGTTATATTTCTTTCCTGGGAACAACTTTCTTTTCATTCTCTCTCGCCTTGTTTCTCGGTCCCTAATATTTTTTCCAAAGCAAGCTTATTCGCATCAATTTTTTCTCCCTTTCAGACTCGTCCAGTATGCAATGTTCTCAACTATCACCAGGATAAGAACGAGAGCAAGAAAGAGAGCAGGAGAGAAAGAAGCAAAGCACTCCTCTTGTGTAACAAGCCCCTCTCCTTTCCCTTGTCTTTAGCTTCAACGAAGCGTTGTTGAGGGGAAGTACACGCAAAAGAATATAAAATATTGTACACTGTGGTAGAAAAGAAGTAGTAATAGTAGTTGAAATGGAAGGAATAAAGTGTGAAAGATAAGGCGATTACTTGTTGGCTTGTGTGTACTTCCAGATAGTTATAGTGGCGGTGGCGGTGGCAGAGAAAAGGAAAAAAAGAAAGCCGGAATGAAGGCACTGAAAACTACAGGAGAAAACGAGAAGAAGAGCAAAATGGAAAAACGAGAAAGGAAGCTCTCTGATACATAATAATACGTATTACTTTCATCCATCATGTGAAATATATGCATGTACAAAATGAGCGAAGGACAGAATACAGGCATACGCCGCATGAAACTTGCTTTTTTTTTCTTAAAAAAAAGAAGCAGCAGCAGCAATAGCAATGAAAGAACAAGACGAAGAGGTTTTGTGTGTTATTCATCCTTTTGGGGAACTGAATACCGTATAAACCACCACAATACCACCACCACCATGGCATACCACTGGAGAATTTTTGGAATGAACTAGAAAAGTACACGAGGAGAGGGAAAAATGAGAAAAGGAGGAGGAGGAAGAGGAGGAAAAAAATTCTTGTTACCGGAATGGTGATGTAAAGTTGTGAATTTCACTAGTGTTTTCTCTCTCCTCGTTATGCACATAAAATGTACATTTAGGTATATGAGTATCTTTGTGAGAAAAAAAGAATAATATCATAATAATAATAATATAATAAATAATATGACTACGAAACTACAGGGAGATTTCTTTATATACAACTATGTACCAACACCAAAAAAGGAAATTCAAAGCGAAACAGAATAGAAAGGAGGGAACGAAGAGGAAGAGAGAGAGAGAGAGAAATGGAAACTCTCACACATATGTGTATATTATGTGGTATACATACCAAGAGAGAGAGAGAGTTGTTGGAAGTGGAGGCTCTACTCATTCTGTGGTTTTTAAATTGCCGCAAGTTGAATATATTCATAAAGCCATAGTGAGGCTTGAGAAAAAGGAAAATATTAAGCCCGCACAGTGGTAAAAGGAGTAGCTTTCCCAATACATACTATTGTGGTGAATACAGCCAACTAGGAACATAATATGATGTCTTTATACGAGAGGGAGAGAGAAATAGCGAAAAAATAGGAAAAGTATAGTCGCCAATGCAGCTAGATTTGTATCTTATTTAGAGAAAGGACAGAGGAAGACCTCCATTTTACCGAAATAAATATGTATTAAATATATGGAAACTGAAAGGAAAAAAATATTATCCAACGACATCACATTATTACTCCTTTTATGTCATATATTGGTGTGAAATAGATATCTCCATTTTCCTCTGCTTCCCTTTATTCCCTTTATTCTCTTTCTTCTTATGTACTATTAGAAAACCGCTTTGGTTTCCCGTCTATTTCAAGAAAGGCCATACGTCGGCAAGTGAACACACCCAGGCAACGAGGAAGAGAGCGCGAGAGAGGGAAAGAAAACGAGACACTTGAAGAGAAAAAGCCCGAAAATAGATCTTGCAATTTTTGCATAGAAAGCTGCAAATTACACTCGTGTAAAGATAAAAAAGAAGAAGAAATGTGCTTTGCCACTTTTTTGTATGTAAACCTGTGCTCTCTCTATTACATTTTTGCGCAATAAAAATGAAAACCGGGGGATAGAAAGAGGCAAGAAATAATAATAAAAAGCCCATATGAATAGCAACGTCACCATCATAATCGTCATCGTCATTGTCGTCGTCTTCGCTTTACAATATTAGAAGCATTTGAAAAAGATTTTTTTACGAATTTTAACAAGCTTATTCCTTCCTTGTGTTTGCCCCCTTTTAAATTTGCAATCCAATTTGTAAGTTGGAGGATGAATGAAGATAATAATGTATCAAAAACGTGCATGAACATAAAAGCAGAATTTATACCAAAGTTTGTACGCTTCTCATTTTTTGCTTCGCGCTCCATCCGCTATAAAAGCGGACTTTTTTTTAGGAGAAAATGGCTTTTTATTGTGTGATATAACAAGAAACGATCAATGGAAAATGGAATACTCCATAGGAGACTCACGGTTATCTTACCAGGCCATCATTGCTTTCATCGTCGGCGTCAATAAGAGAAATGCACCGTTTTACATAATTTCTTTCCCAAATTTTCCCTCTTACAAATTATATGAAATACACACACCATTTAGGGAGAGGTGATGACACGACAAATTATAATAATAAACATCAAGAATGGAAATGCCGACCTCTGCTGAAAAAGCAGAAAGGCGCTCTCTGATTTTGTTGTTATTGTCGCTGCGACGACGGCGAAAATAGCTGGTGAGGTGTTCCAGATTGCGAGTCAAGATCTTTCTTCTGGGTCCGCATTGTTAGTTGTAGATTCCAATCACTTTCGGCCATATATACTCTATTATTTGCTCTCCGGTGAGATCATCGTAGGTATTATTATTTTCAGCATTATTATTATTATTACTATTATTATTATTATTATTATTATTATATAAGAACGGAAGTTGAACATGATAGCGGATTGGCGATATACCATCTCCTTTCTCTCTCCCTCTCTCTCTCTCTCGTTCCTCTTTAATTCAAACATACACACTTTCTCGCCACATACAAGTATGCTTTGTATCAAGTACAGTAATCCCATACAAGAAGCTCATATGTCGAACCCGTCCACTTTTTATAACCTTTTTGACACTAGAGCACAAAAGTAGCAAATCCTAAGAGAGCGAAACTTGAGCATTTTCTCGCCACCATCATCCTTCCACTACAACCAACATCTCACCAATTCCCTCTTTTTTTCTCTTCATCCTCTTCACTAACTTTCTCTTTCCTGTGCAACCTAACATACACTACTGCCAGTTGAGTACATCAGTTGTGTCTGTACTCTCGCTCTATATTACACAATAAAATAACTTTACTTTTTCCCTCAAATGATCAGTATTACTTTTACAACTACCACCGTACGTTCCGCTAACATGCCCCAGTCGTGTATATAATATTACAGAATGGCATGGCATAAATCCAATCTTTGACGACTCGCACACTCGCCAGTGTGAGTAACGGGTCATCCAATTTTTTTCAAGTCATTCAACCTTGGAGAGAGAGAGGAAAAAGAAGAACAGTGGAACAGGAAAGAATTTTTCCACCAAACAAAAAAGAAGAAGAAAACAAAAAAATGATATGTGAAACCGTAATGTTTCTCTTTTATTATTATATCGTCATATTTGTCCTCATATATATTCTTTGATAGATCTACGCATCTTTGCACATTATGCATGTGCGTGTGTTCCCCTACATTGCCCGTATCTGGTGCGCTGCTGCGTGTGTGGCCAACTTCCAGTGGCAAAGTTTAACAAAGACAAAAAAAATAAAAGCTGGTGTAAAAAATTCTTTCTATGAGCTTTCTGTCTCTTTCTCCCTCTCTCTCTTCATCTTTATGCCTTATTTATTCTTCTTATATGATCATTTCTTTTCTGAAAAACATCTTATCAAATGGATTACCACCATTATAGATCTTACGAGAACCGTAGCGTGCCCGTATGTGTTTTTGTTTCGCCAAGTGTATGCATAACAGATAGATATTATATAGATTTATATATAAAGAGAGAGAAAGAGAAAGCTTGAGTGATACAACAGCTGCAATACCGTTGACTTAAACTAACCTCTCTTTCAGAGTTCACTAGGTGAAAAGCGGCGCACACATACAAAAAGGGAAAAAGGCAATATCCGACAGTATAGGATAGTGTCGCATATAAAAAGATACGGACATAATTCAGGATAAATAAGGGTCTTAGTAGACATGAAAAATGTGTTCACGCATTCTCTTGTCATACATAAATCCTTTGGCTGGATCCAACTGACAATTGTCACAGCAGAGGAAGAAGAAGAAGAAGAAAAAGGCAATACGGACAGGAGAATGGGAGAGCTAGCCAGACTAGAATAGGAGAGATGATATGTATGACACTAGAGTTGAGTTTGACAAGTGTGAAAAATAGTGAAAATATAGAAGAAATATGGGATCCAATCAATCTCTTTAGTGCTTCATCTCCCCTTAGTTCCATCCCAACTTAAAAATAACTGTACAAATACAAACTTTTCTCTCGCCACCTAGCTATCCTCCCTTTCTCCTTGTATGTTCCTCCACACCAGGTCGGTGGAAATAAGCTGGCTTGAGCTAGGCAACTGCTTAATGTGAGTTTGCGATGACGACAAAGCTGAAGCCGAATAGATGAGAGAAAAATGAAAGACGAAAGACTGTCGAAAGATGTGAAACAATAGGAGTCGTAGTAGTAGTATGAAATGGCAGAACAGCATCCCATTTTACGCTTATTATCTTACCTAACGTTGGTTGTACTGTCAACTGAGCTTAATTTCGGGCGTGTTGAATGCTTGAGTCAACAATGAAGAGGTTTGTGTAAGCACATATATCATTTGATATATTACATTTGTGAGGATTTCTCCGTAGGCCTCGAGCCTGATCACAAAATAAGGCCGTCTTTGAAGACGAAGTGTGTGTGTGTGCTCCGTACTTTTCACTGTCGTCGCCGTCCAGTATCAGCAGTCAGTCCGGAAATCTAGCCGACTGAAAGGATAAAAAAAAGTTTTTTAATATTTGGAACTTGGAAGTACACACCCCGCTATAAGATACAGGCTTATATACAACACGTCGAGTATAAAACAATGGATTTTAGCACCTCTCTTTTCTCCTGGAGGCCACTCAAGACGCATTCATTTCATCGTAATATTTTCTCATTTTATTTAGCTAAATACTTCCTACAACAAAAACAGACAAAGACAAATTCGAAGAAAATTCTCTGCAAGCATGCACGCTACCAGTAGGCACACGGTGCGTTATTGAGAATAATAAAGAGAGCTCGGTGGCAGTGCAGTGCGCCTATTATAATTAATTAGTAGAAAATAATCCGTCCTGAGGTACGGTGTATTTGGAATCCTGACATAAACAGCCGGTATTATGGTTCTGTAATATTTTCTTTCTTTTTTTGTCTCGTGTGTGTGCAGGTGCCAAAAGAAAAATGGAACGATGAGCAGCAGCAGCAAACATTTATTCACCTCAATAGCTCTGGCTTTTGGTGCGATGCTGTCCAAGGAACACGGGATCACAGTTTTGGGAATCAACTTTGTTTGGGATGTATTTCTTCATCGTCATTATTTTCTGAGGTAAAAACATTTCTCTACACAAAACCCTACCTTTTCCTTGCTAACTTTAAGCAGCTCATTATATTCATATAAAAGAATTCCTGTAGGCGCTTGGACACGCTACCACTTACTTACGCTATGCGTCTTATCATCTCTAACAATAATGAGCATGATTATTACCACTACACCACCCCACCATCACTTCCTTCACCGTCGACAAAAAAACTTCCTTTTCAGACACTCGGGGAGGCAAAGAATGCACAATATTAAGGAGAAAGGAGGATGATAGTGAAAAATTCTACCACATTATCATTATTCCACCAAAAAAAGCATCTTATTTCTTACTCACAGCTTCATTTTCACCCCTTTTCTTTCCCCTCTATTTGTACACTCCAAGCAATGATACCAGATACTTGAGAGTGATAACGTGTGTATATAATATTCCAACATCCTTATCTATTAACTGTATACACAATACACACATACTATACAGGAGTAGAATAAAACGCGTAAATAAGAAACCGAAAGGGGGAAATGACGAAAATACGTGGAGCATCGTTTTCAAAAAAGTGCCGTTATGCCATACTTGAACGGAGCCACGTGATAGTATCAATCTCCAGAGGAAGGCTTTGTTCAGTTGAAGACTGGTATAAAAATAGCTTGTAAAATAAAATAGTATGCGGCAAACAGGCTACAAATCGACGGTGTCCAATAAATAGTTACAAAAATACGGTTGCACGTAATAAAAATGTGTGAAGAGGGAAGAGAACACATCAAAAGCGGACTCGTATCGGTATATCCGAACCGGCAAAATGTATCCATTTCAATGCAGACTTGTGCCGGTATGCGTGTGAAGACGTTGATTATGAGATTTTGTGTGGGGCTCGTTTGTCCTCTATGACTTGTAGTGTGCAGTATTTTTCCCAAATTTTTGATGTTCTTAGAGCTTTCCCAGCTTTTTGAAGGAATAGACAAGTCATATCGATGAACAAGCACGGAGAAAAAAAAGAAGAATAAAATAGGACAGCACGTAGCAAGCTTCAAAATGGTGATGCTGTGTAGCTGAAAGCAAAAAAAAGAAGTTTGCCGTAGCATAAAAAATGACTCTTCTTCTACTTTGCATTACCATCATCATCATCAACGTGTTCACCACATACACATGTACTGTGTTACTGTGTACATTTTGATACGGGTGCATCATCATCATTTCAGCTTTCTATTTTACGTACCACAGAATGGTTACTTTCCTCCCGGTACATTTTCCGAGTCTGTATAGTCTTCTCCCGGAAAGACTTTGGAGAATAGACGAAGAAACAATTCTCTTTCCATGAATCATGATATTTTTAACGTCTCGTAGTGAATTCCTTCCTCCTTCATATAATAATGCACGTGGAGGAAAAACTAATTTGACTCCAGTCAACTGCTTTCCCTGCTGAGAATGTTGGTTCCCATTGCTTGTTTCCTCTGAGGAAGCGTTTTTATCCTTGCGTTTACAACAAGTAGGCCTTGTAACGTTTACATCAATTCAAATTTTCAGAGTATATTAACAATAAGTAGTACACGCGTCAGTGTATGTCAAGATTAAGGAAAATTCCTGGCGTGGGTGGTGTAATAATAATTAGAACATCAAAATTAGAGATGGTTGTATCTATGCACGTGAAAAACGTTGATAAAAAAAAGTTGGACAGCAGTTGGGTTTATGCATATAAGTAGCCTGCATGGAACGCTCCCTAATGATAAGAATGTTAATAAGTTATAGTCTGACAACAAATTGTAATCCTCGTTTCCTTCTCTCTTTACAGCTACCTTTCAATGCGGCAGATCACGTCAGACATGAAACAAGTGTTGAGGAGGCTGTTCTTTTTGGCGCTGGGGGTAAGTGTACTATTTTTATACCTTTTCAACTTTTGCCACGCACTCACTTTTTCTTCTGTCTCTTTCTCTCTCGTTCTATTTGAAGCACTTTAAAGTAAACTTGTTTAAATATGCAGAAGAGATGCGTACTTACAATGTTGATTCACTTTTCCCCGTATCCCGGGTTACAAAATAACTAGCAGGGCACAATTACAGAAATGTGGATTGAAATGGACGGGTTGGTAAGTAGGCAGCAGGTTTGAAAAAACGTGAGCTACTTTTTAAAATTGATAGTTGATGGACCCCTGTAAATAAATGAACCTGAGAGAAAAAGAGGCGGTATAGCTGTATCAGACAGGCACCTGAGTAGTGCTGGTGACAGTTTGGTAGAGCGATGAAAACTTAACTTGTTGTAACGATTCTTGTTGAGTTGGATATACGTAGCATACTTTTCCTTTTTTGTCAACTTTCTATACACCTTTTGCTAGAAAACACTTCTTCCCTGTACGGAAATAGATCTGCATGGGTGAAAAGTCATTTTTCGCAGAAAACTTTTTTTATGGAATGAAAGGAAAAGTTTCTCTTAAAATACATAACTCCTAGAATAAACATGAGTGGAGTGACATTGCACACACGGCTGTTATGCAGACTTTAAGCGTATTTTATATACATTTTATACTTATATATTTTGTTGCCTCTTTGGGACATTTGAGAGGAGTGCGTTTACACAAGTAGTTGATGATACAACGAGCGAGATGATAACACATAACACAAAGATATTAGCTATTTTCTCTGAGTGAACGAAATGAATGAGAAAGGAAAAGAAAAGATTGCATTTACAGACATTATTACATTTGGAGTGAAAAGATAGCGATAAATGTTTCGAGAGAATATGTCTCTTCCATCCATCCTGCATGGCGTCCTACTTTCTCCCCTGTCGACTTTTTAAATGCCTCAAGTGCACGCATTTACATAGGTAAACATATACGTACCCGGGTAGAATGTTGAATGTACGAGGTACTCAAATTCCGCAAAAACACACAAAAAACGACAGGAAAGGAAAAGAAAACAGATTAAAACAACGTAGTGACGACAACGACAGATTCCCTGGTTACAGACAACGAGTACCAAAACTTTTTCTAGGTAACCGTCAATTTGTAGTACGACTACGTCTGCTGAGAAGATGAGGACACTGTTCAATTTTAGAAGGGTTCCCTGTCTGCAAAGGCTACTACTTCAACGCGCTGTACCCTTTTGGTTACCCCATAGAGTTTTTTCTACCTGAGACTTTTCAATTGCTTCATAAATAAATGGTGAAAGCAGCAGCACTTCACAGCTACTTGTGACAACACGAACAAAGGTAGTCCCACTCTGTATGTTTATGTAGATGTACAGATTTAAGGAAAAGAGAAAAAAATAATTTTAGTGGTCGGGGCTACTTGACTGCTTTCTTTGCGCGATTCGTTCTTTCATACAACAACTCTGAGTGTTGACGAATTATATTTTCTCACCTTATTTCACACTTATTATTATTACTACTTTGTAGCGCTATTGCTAGTATCATTACGAATAGATCTTCAATCGTAAAAAAATATGTAAAACAGAGAATTCCATGAAAATATGATGGCCCACTTGTTTTACCATAAAACAGAGAAACTGTCTAGATAAATATAAACTTTGCTGCCTGAATTACAGTGGGAAAGAAAACTGGTGATATTTTATTGAGACTGTATCAGTTTAGCGAGAGCTGTTCTCTTCCGTTAATAACGATCCAGCACGCCTATTACCGTTGATATATTTGGTTGCATTTCAGTCTTTTCGTACTTTACAAAGCATTCTTTCGTATTTCTATTTTATGGAAAATCAAACAGCAATAACTATAAATTCGTATTGATGGAAGTTGCTTCTTAGCACACAGCATCATGGTGATAGTTACATAGTTGGCGTAGGTATGGAGGTATTTTAACTAGCCCGTCTATCAATATCACCACCGAAAATGCAATGTCTACTATATAGGAAAAGCAGAAGAGTAGAACCATCATAAACTACTGAAGGAACTCTTGGTAAAGAAACGCTAACTCTCTGATATCCATCTTTTGAAGGAGTAAAACGACGATAGAAATAGTAATTTAAAAAATATTCAAGAAATAAAGAGGAAGAATACATCTTGCCGTGTACTCATAAAGAATATCAAATTTATGCAAGAAACTTTTCTCCTAGGAAAGTTTAGCTGCAGTAGCAAGAGAGAAACTCAAAGGAGTTTATATACAGCTATTGTTTTATGTAAGGATGTATGCCTATCCCAGAACAATCTTTCCATATATCTTTGGCATTGTTTTCGTTTTCTTGCTCCTGCTTTCATCGTTTCTTTGATGATGGGCGATAGTGCTCTCTCCTCTAAAATAAAATAAATGAGGACATAAAGCAAAGTTCAAATAAATAAATACCGGGAATATATAGTCAGGTCTTCCTGATTAAATTATGGAAAATTGACTAAAGCGAAAGTGAGTTTGATTTCGTCTTCTTATTGGAAAGGAAAATATTTGTTTTTGAGAAGGATGTGGTAATAAATAATTCAAAATGTTCTACTTTCCAGGCTCTCGCTCTCCTCTGTTTTCGTATTATGATGCTTCAAGGGTCTCTACCACAGTTCTCTGATCAAGACAATCCCGCGTCCTTTACACGGTGCAAATACACAAGGTAAGCTACTTTTTGAAGTGGTAAAACTTCACAAACATTCGGAATATTGTTATTACTCTAATGAGAACTTCCCATCTACAAAGCAACTGTCGTATCATATTACCCATTATAATTGGTTGCTACACTGCGACGTACCAATTTACAAATTGTATTACCTTTGATGTCTCCAAAAGCTATGTTTTATTAAATTCGTTAGGTAATTCTCGAATGACGCAAAGGGTTGCCAGACACTGAGCGTCGATCGTACAATATGAAACACTTGAATACGTGTGTTCGCAATAGTTGGGAGCTTCGATATACATTAATTACAGTGCCAGAGAGAAAGGTTGCCCAAAAGGGAGAGGAAGGCTTTGCCCCGCAGTAAATATGAACTTAGCTTTCCAGCCCATATTCAGCCTTACTCTACAACAATCCAAAAATTGTATTCAGTCACATATTTAAGGCACTCATTCTGTATTTGAGATCCAAGTCCTAAAGGCCCAGATTGTGGATTTGCCTTGTCTTGCCTTAACTTTCTTTTTCTGGACCATCGATAAGATATTTGTCAGTTTTTACTTGCAACAAAATAGTTTCCATTATTTATTAACAGTTAAACACCGTTGTCCTAAAAAGAGGACCTGATAAATTTAGACGGTGCTGAGGGGTTGCAGGGAAGCTAGTATTTATATAATCATTGCCACTCCGCGATGGAAAATGTAAACAAGGAGCATGTTCCAAGATGCGTTATGGTAATACAGCAATATCATTGATTGGATCTGTTCCAGATTTCGGACGTTTGCATATTTACCCGCGTTCAACTTTTGGCTTTTACTCGCACCCGTCTCTCTGAATTACGACTGGCAAATGGGCTCCATCCCATTGGTATCAAGCTGGACGGATAATCGTATGCTGATCTGTCTCGTATTCTATCTCCTCCTTTTCGCCAGCTCTGTGTATCCCCTTTCCAAGGTAAGTTTATGAGACTGTTATTATCATTACAATCATTATTATTATTGCCACCACCACTACTACTGCTGCTGCTGCTGCAACCAGTACCAGACGCATCCTGATGTTTCCCGAAATGTTATTCCTTTCTACAGTAATGAGGAGAAGGAAAACTTATCAATATTTTTTGTGAACATAAAAATCGTACATATTTATACATTTTGTTATGACCTGCATAATTTTGTTTTTCCCTTATGTCAGTCAACTTGGCGCGAGAAAAAGAAAGGATTGCTGTTACTGCAGCACTAATGTGATTATAATAATAAGGGGAAAGGCGCCTGTTGATTTCCGTTTGAGTTTTTTCTTCTCCTTCACTCAACAAACTAAAAATCCTTCGTGAAGAACTCATTAAAAACAACACGACTCTTCCTCAAGGAGGATTTCAGAATACTTAAGCTACACGACTTCATCTCAAACAGCAAATATTTTTCAAAGAGGAAAAGGGGAGGGGAGAAACTTGAAAGAGTTTTTTTTTATAAAAACCTCCTCTCTTGTTTCCCTCCTTTTTCCTCTATAAAGCCACATACATTTTTACCCTTTTGAGTTCAAGAATCTCAGAAAGTTTACAAAAGCAAAAGAAAGCGACGACTTAGAATGGTTGACTTTTTCCTTTTCAATGACGAATCTGAGATATTTAAAAGTTTGCTTAATGATACGTTGCCTTTTCATAATCCAAAAGTGTTTATGTCATCCTGCCAGCAGTAGTAGTGGTGATATACGCATATATGTGGTATTTTAGTCACATACATATGCACTTTCCACGCTATTTTCTGTATATCATAAAATATTATTATAACGGTACACATAACGTGTATGTATGCTCCAGATCGTATAAAAACCACGACCATCATAATAATAATGATAATGGCTGCCAGTAAATAGGGACAAGTAAATGATAGGGGAAATGGGAGAATGAAGTGTGTGTTTGGAGCATATATGTTGTACTCTTACTCCCTGGCCATTGTGTTGACGGAAAAGTCAAGTCAATGATTCCCCAAAGAAGGAAAAAACACAGAAGAGGATCTGGCAAGAGGACGATGACGAAGGAGAATAAAAAAATGATGAAGAGTCCAAAAAAAGCCTCAAAGTAGACGTGACTCGATAGCGATTCTAATAGTTCACCCAACACCATTCCCATCACCGCATCTTATACTAAACATCTTACACTTTTCTAACCCATCAAATATAACCCGCCATCCACCAACGACGTACTTCTCTTTTTTATAAGGACAACTATTTTTGAAAAAAAAAGTTTTTTTTCTTCGTGGTCTTCCTCTCCTTCCTCTTCTTCTGCCAGAGTAGAAAGGACAAGGAGAAGAAGGCACTTTCTCTCTTTTTTTGATCGATCGACTTACTGAACTCGAAAACTGGCTTTTTTGTCTGCTTTTAAAAATTCGCAGGGGGAAACTCGTCGAGATGTGGTGGTAGCTTTGACGTTCCTCATCATCCCCTTTATACCAGCATCTAACCTACTGTTTCGTGTTGGATTTGTCGTTGCCGAACGGATTCTTTATATTCCAAGGTAAACAGTTGCTTACACGATATTGGGGGAAACTTCACTTTTCCTTCATCGTCCCACACTCGCTTTCTCTCTCTCTCTCTCGCCTTGCTATTTTTAAATAAACAGTAAGGATATTCCTTTCTTCCCATTTCCAAAATACGGAAGTATATCGAATGATGGAACAAGTTTTACTTTTTAAAAGCAATATCACCGCAGTATAACTATTTTTTTTTTCAGAGAAATCTTCTATCACGGGTAATGGTTGTGGTGGTTCGAAGTAACATATAAGGTACATCTCTCCGGTACTTTCTCTTTCGTCTCTTTCAGCAAGATACACGTTAAAATACTTATATCCACAACAACACCATCACTTTGGTTTCATCATTATTATCATCGTGGGTAGTTGCTAGCAGCAAAGATTTTTATTACACAACGCAACTGATATTAAAAGCATTTTTTAAAAAAACGACCCTTTCCCTTTTAAATATGACTCAGCAGAGGAGAAGGAGTACAAGAAAAGGGAAGACTACTACTAGCCAACATAAACACAAGAAAGAAAACCGACTTCAATAAAAAAAAAAGAATAGCATTTTTTGTTTGTTTGTAGCTTTCATCACTTCTCTCTGACTCTCTCCGTAGTAGCGAAAAACTATATTGTACTTTTTCTTTTGACTTTTCTACTCCCCCCACCTACCTCTTTTCTCTTGGTCTTCTGCTTCTCAGCACACACAGCGGCACGCAGACGGAGAGCCAGCCCAGGTATATATAGGTACTACGATACTACGCAGAATTTTTTTCATACACACAGAAAATAAATAGAAAACAAACTCTCTCTCTCTCCTCAGAAACCACGAAAAAGCATCAAACGTGGTTGTGATGGTGGTGCTTTCTCTATTTTCCTGAGAACAAACATATACGTATTATACGCACAAGTTAACTTTTTTGTTTTGTTTAGTTTCTCGTTTTTTAAAAGAAATCATCAAAGGGACTCCATCCATACATATTCCGAAAAGAAAGGAAACTTACATGGACACTTTTGCACAAATATCCTACGAGGGAAGAAGGTTGAGAAATCAACTATACAGGCGGTACATGTCTATACGTCCTTGTCCAACTACCAAAATATTTCAGCGTGGTTTCTATTTAGGGAGGAGACTATGGGAAAGAGGAAACCTGAAAGGGAAATAAGAAAACCTTTTTTTCTTCTTTCAAACAGAAACAGATAGAGACGGGTCAGAGAGATAAAAAAAGAGAACCCTCCTGTTACAAATTTCTTACTTTTTTCGGGGGTAACGACTGAAACGGTAAAACTTATAAGTTTCTGTGTGAGGGTGATGGCGAATTAAATAAAATGAATGTAAAAAAAACTACACCACCACCAGTGCAGTGCAGTGGTAGAAAAGAAAAAAAAAGGGAAGGGAGCAAACGTACACACATTCACGCACAGAAAAAAAACTTGTTGACTTCTACTTTATCAATCTTTGTTTTCCCTGAGGAATGTTTTTCCTGCAAATGTTTTCACTTGAATTCAATATAATTCAGTGTTTTAAAAATACCATCCTTATTTTACAAGAGAGATTGTTGTAGTCGTCAGTTTTTTTGGGGAAGTCTCTGCTTTAGAAAGGCACTTTTTCAACTTCACTTTTGCATGCCCTCGGGTAATGTAAATAAAGGCTCACCGCCACCACGATACTCACAATAAAAATGAAGGAGCCAAACAGGTAATATAATTTTTCTTTTTGCTTAAACCTCTTTTCCGCTCAACGCAGAAACACTTAACAAACAAACACACACACACATACCCACACCACAACTTGCAATTGTCTGAGAGAGAGAAAAAAAACGATAATAGCTGAAATAACAGTAGTAATAATAACATGTTTTCTTGTTTACTGTTAATAAATTATACGGGTCATAAATAATGAGGGGATTTGAATGCAACAATCCTACAGAACATGTCTACCAAGTCTCGGTCGTCGTGCTATAGCAGGCAAGTTTTTATATAAAAGAATAATAAGTTTTTTTGTTACTCATTCATAAAGTGAATTTGTAGTCGGGCGAGAAAGAGAAGGAAAAAAAAGATGAACAATAAGCATAAACTGAATACATTACACGGAATTGTTGGAGAAGATGAAGAAGAACAAGGGAGAGAACTTTACTCGAGTGAAAATTAGATTGGAGCTAATTTCATTCATAAATTGAGAAATAGCTACAGGTTTACTTGGGTGAGCTGGTAGAATGCATGGAAGGAAAGAGAGGAGTGACTACGGCGCGGCGGTCGCGAATGCATAAAACACTTGGAGTAGTAAAAAGAGAGAAAAGAGAGGGATATGAATTCTGTTCAGACAGAAAGACACACATGAACGACTCCGGCAGTAGGAACAGATAGAAGACACGCACTTATTGTTTCTAATAGTTTGAAATATACAAAGATTGCGAGTGGAACGTAGACATAAATACATTTAGAGACATACAGAGTGCATATAGTTTGTTTAGGTTGTACTTGTACCTCCATCACCAAAAACAAGAGACAAGAAGCCGCTTAAGCTGTAGTGGTGTGTGTGAGAGGGTGTAGAAGACGTGGAGCGTTGAGCTCCTTTTTCAACTTACGTATTCATGAAATATCCCCTTTTCTTTCCGTTTTTGTGAGACAAGTATGCACGAATGACGATGAAACTAATGAAAGTCGGAAAGAAGAAATGGACCTAGTGAATATTCACGGATTTAGCGGGTTAAATGAGTGAAAAAACAGGAGGATGGAGAGAAAGAGGTTATATTTGTGTATATCTTGGCGTCTGTGTCTGTCTCTGTGTTGCTATTGTATTAGTTGTCGTTTTTTTACTACGGGTGGAGAAGAGAGTCTCTCTGGAATCAGCCGAAGAAGAAGAAGGCTGTTGTCGTTGTTATTATTGTTGTACGAATAGTGGTAAAAAAACGCAAGCAGTTGAGTTTAGTGTCTGTTTGGAGGTATGTATGGCTTTAGTGAAATGACGAGCGCGCGAGAGAGTGTGTGTATGTGTATGCGTGTGTGTGTGTGTGGTGAGAAAAGCTCGTTTTTCTACAGACAGGGTAATTTCATAATAAAATAACAGTAAATTCTCGTTTAGTGGCTGGGACAAGAAACCATAGACATTGATATATATTCAGACCATGCATGCCGGAGATGATGGTAAGGAAGTGAAATACGGGTATTTTGTTTGTTGGGTAGATACAGAGAGAGAGAGACCTACCACTACTACTCTCTTACCACCGCCACCAGCACACCATCACCAAATAACTATTCGGAAACGGAGAGTGCCTTTCTCTCTTTCTCACTGCTTCCTTTTTGAGTAATATTGTATTAAACAAACTGAGCGTTATTATGTGTTGGCCATATATTGTAATTCAGAAAGAGCAAAAGTAGCTTTCGCAACATTGTTGTTCAGGTTAGAACCAGCAAATACGATGTAGTGGGAGTAGTAATAATAATAATAATAGTGGGTGTGCAAGTACAAGGATTCATTGCAATATAATCAGGGTATATGCATCATCCTGTGGACTCAAGTCGTCTCCGAAAAAGGTTATTCAAACGTGCATACTCCTCTCCGCAACGTTTATCGTAATAACACGCATGCATGGATAAGTATATGAGAGGCTGCATTAGTTGTGATAATAAATGGAAGATACAATGCAGCAAAAAATGATATGGCCGAGACAATGAGTGGTTATATACGAGCTTTCGCACGGTCCATTACTGGAGGAAAAACTGGAGTTCATGGGTATGTGGTCAACGGATTTTGAAGATCAGCTTCCATAAAGTCGCAGAGGAATTATTAGTAGTATATTATGCGTGTACAATGCAAAATGCGAAGTTGGCTGGGGTAACTGAGAGAGAGAGAGAGAGAGAACAGGGGGGTGGGGGGACGAGATG